>JAJOZX010012814.1:0-109767 GCA_023014485.1 Bathynomus jamesi | reverse complement strand
GTAGAGGTCAAGCTTTGCCGTAAGCTGATCTGGTTGTTTGTGCCCTCCACACTAACGATTACCCCTGCGACACTTGATCACAGCACTGGATGGGAAGACGTTGTCTAACAACAAGTGGACAGGTAACATTGGCAAGATGCTAGACACTGCAACCGAACTTGAAATTGATCCTTCATTCACCAAACTCTCAATTGGAGAGCCTCTTACTTCACTGAGTGACAATGTCGTAAAGGATCTCTCTAAGGATCAAGCGTACGGGTATAGGATCACACAGGCCATAAGGACAGGAGAACTTCCCACAGATCTGGCCCTTCTTGAAATTGGTCCAGTGAGCCATTCAAGGTGGTTGACAACAGCAAACAGGCTTTGTCGCATATGGGTTTCAAAACATGGCCTTAAAGGCAAAACCCTCAACAACTTAAGACTGATAGTGGAATACATTGTTGGTGTGTACCACCCCTGTTGGTTCAACTTCAAAGTAAAACACTCTTGGGTGGAAGGCCACGCCACATCTTGTTTCAGCTGCGGCTAGTTAGGCTGCAAAAGAAGGCTGTAGTGGATGCTGTTTTGCCAACCATCAAGCGCTCAGCATGGTATGCATTCAGCGAAATGATAATCCAGACATTCTTGTGCTCAGATGACAGTGAGGAGAGGAGAGCTGGTGTCCAAAAGATTGTTGACATGAGGGGTGGAGATGATGACACACTTGGAGATCTTTCTGTACGTCCCAGGAAGACACCTTCCATCAACCCCAGTGCTTCTTCCGTGTTGGAGCTGACAGACTGGTCTGACGGGGTATTTGAACCTCCTTTGACAAGTAAACTGACTACAGCGGAAGTAAAGAAGTTCTTTGACAAGCCTATGCAAGTTTCACAGTGGCCCTGTCATGCTCAGTCAATAGAGAGGTGTGAAACAAGTCACAGAGGCAGCAGGCAGGGTGTATACACATGAGAAACGTGAGGGCTATATCAGAGGCCAAGAAGCAAGTCGGCGGCTGATGTCCAAGAACGAATCAAAGCAAGACTTGATGAAACTTGTTGTTTAAATATTTTTTTTAATGATGTCATTACTTTCTAATGTTGTTTTATGATTACAAGGATATGTTTTATGATTACTAGGATATGTTTTATGCAGAAAAACTAAAATTTTTATAGCATTACCTGACATTTTGAGAAGCTAAAATTAATAAATGTTGTTTTCCGAGAGCAATTTATGTGCTTTTTAATCAAACGTAGATTTACCAAGCTAAGTGTTGAGCAATCACAAAAATAATAGCAGATTTGAGTTCTTCACATCCAAAAACATATTTTTAAAACCCCTCAGTGAAGGAATTGGCAAAAATTAATTTTCATCTCCCAAATTGACACACCCTACTGTCCCAGACCACCGGCACTCGGCCTACAGTGTTTTGTTACGTCGTGATAAACTATTCGTGTTCAATGCACTAACGTCAAGAAACTGAGTAGGCCCTCTTCAAAGTGTCCTCAATACCATTCAAATTAACTCACCAGTTACGACCGCAGTAGGCTTATTCAATTACTAGCAGAAAACCGCCCTTCGTGCGGGTGACAAAAATATCCCAGGCGACGCGACGGGCGGAATATTTTTCGTAGTTCCTGCGGAAGGCTGTTATTATTAACCTTCGGGTAAGATATAGTTACTGTACAGTCAGAATTAATATATTATAATATTTTTTTTATCTTTTTTTTTAAAGAAAATATCACGACTTGACCTAACCAATCGTCAAAGTTAAATTTAAAATTAATTTTCTTTTTTTCACCGTACAGTCAAAAATAATATTATTTTTAACATTAAAATTAACCAACTGGTTAGGTTAAATGAATGCCCAGTTAGGTCAACTGAATGCCCACTTAGGTTAATTTTACGCTCTTGACGATTGGTTGGTTAAGTCGTGATATTTTCGTAAAAGATAACGAAAATATCACGACTTAACCTAAACAATTGCCAAGGGCGTACAGTTGACCTAACCGGGCATTCAGTTAACCTTACTGGACATTCAACACCCAGGTGCACAACCACAGGACCTAATCAATATGCGTGTGAAGTTTCATGCTTGTAACTGCTTCCATTTTGGACCTATGGCTGGAACACACACACACACACACACACACACACACACACACACACACACACACACACACACACACACACACGTCCTTTTATTATTATAGATTGGTCCAATATCGTATTTTGTATCACCTTGTTATTTCGTTCATTCGTGTATTTCACTTGTATAATTACTCATTATTGTAGTGTACAGTACCGTACATCTCATTACCTAGATTAATGTTTCTTGTCACTATCGTAGCATTTAACTCTTATACTGTATGAACCATTTCTTATTGCAAATAAATCACAATTATCTTATACATGATTGTTAATCACTGTGAACAAATAATTATTTTATTTTTCTAATTAAACAAACAAACCACAGTCATTTCAATCTCCTTATTAAATATTGTTTTGTTTAGTTGAACGGCCACACTGTTAACCTTATAACATTTCTATAGGCCCCTATATACCCAACGACCTAACTTGTTCTCCTATTCCCGAACTCGAATCTTCGGAATTCTATACCCTCTGGATACGGCTTACATGCCAACCTCAAACTAAATACATCTGCGGTGTTTACCTTTCTCCTAATTCTACTGACCATCCAAAATTCTTTGACTACCTCACCTCCAAAGTGGAATACATTCTATTCCGCTTTCCCTATGCCGAAATCTCCCTTTTACTAACATTCCTGATGAACTAGCTTACAACTTTTCTATCCTGAATGACCGAGAGAGATTGTACAGCATCCTAAGCGTATTCCCGATCATCTTGGAGATAGGTCCAACATTCTGGATTTATTTCTTACCTCTCATCCTTCTTCTCACTCTAGCAAACTTTTATCTCCGTTGAGCTCGTCCGACCACAATCTTATTTCCATCCCATTTTATGTATTCCTACTACTAATGCAAAATAACCTAGGTTTAACTCTACTTGTTTTAATGCTACCCACAACAGAGAGGGGTCTTTCAGGAGATACCGTCGCCATCCAACTGCTGACTCACACTCAGCTCATATTTCTGCCCGGAATCGTGCAAAATGTGTTCTTAGACTCGCCGAAAATTCCTTCATCAGAGAAAAATGTGAAAACTTTTCAAATTCTAATACTTCTCGTTCTTTCTGGCATCTAGGTAAGAACCTCTCCAACAACTTTACTTCCTCTTCCTTCCCTCCACTTTTCCATTCCGACCGCTCAGTTGCAGTCTCTTCTCCTGACAAAGCTGAACTTTTCGATCAAACTTTCGCTTCCATTTCAACCATGGACGACTCTGGTGCTGTTCTTCCATCTCCCCGTCCCTCTGGCTTTATTATGTCTGAAATTAAAATCTCCTTCAAAGATGTTTTTTCTGCCCTATCTGAGCTCAACTCTAGGAAGGTGTATGGTCCTGAAGGTGCTCCTCCTGATCTTAAGAACTGTGCTTCTGTGCAGACATCCTGCCGAGGCAAACTCTTTCGTCTTTGTCTCTCATCTGGTACTTTTCCTTCCTGTTGGAAGTTCGCTTTCACTCAGCCTGTGTTAGAAAATCTAGAAGAGGAAGAGCCATTGTTGTCCCAAGGCGATATGATTACTAAGTTGATTGATGCAGCATTGCTTGTATATATTAAGTTACGTTGTATATATATATATATATATATCCATCTCATAATTGTAAGGTTAGTGAAAAATTCACTTAATTTAGAGCTAGCATTTTTGGGCTCTTGTGGCATCATTGTTTGGGCACTCTTGTGGCATCATTGTTTGGGCACTCTTGTGGCATCATTTTTTGGGGGGCACTGCGCGTCTTCTCTACTCGTTTGTTGAATGCGGCATTTACAGGGTCTGGTCTTATAGAGAGCTCTCTTGCAATTCAGTTTGGTTGTTTAGATACAAGATTGTTGCATCGTGCAATGGTGCAGGTTGTGTTGTTGTTGCAAGGTTTAAAAAGAAGACCATAAATAGTGCCCCTTTTGTTTTTTATCTTAATTTTATGCAACTGATGCCAAAGATAGGCCCACATCGAGTCAGCAACCCTGAGGTAGGACCTAATAGGACCTCCAAGTCCATAAGTTTTAGTCTAGCTTAACTTAGGCTGTAGGTTGAACTGGCCCTTCAGAGCTTGGCCGTTCACGGCTCAGCTGGGTTTCTGAACCCAATAAAAATATAAAAATATAACATGGTCCTCCGAACCGGATTCTAACCCAAGACTGAGTCAGTGACTATTTATCGGCAAAGTTCTGATTGTGCAAATTGTAGCCCAAGTTAGGTCTGGACGGGTTGAGCATAATTGAGTTAAGGTCCCAGGGTAGAAAGTTTGGTCGCCCAATTGCGAAACTTGGCCGCTAGTCGCTCGTTGTTTTGAGCCTACATTTTTACCGGTTTGGTTAATTTTGGTTTATTGTTCGTTGGAGAAGGTTGCAGACTTCAGTGCGCTAGTTACATGGGTGGAAAATTTGGTATTTCTACTGGTGGTTGGTCAGTACCCCAACCAAGCAATTCAGTTTATTTGAAAAAAAAGCAAAATTTGAGTTTGATCAGTTTGGTTAAGTATTTTTGCCAATTCAGCTTATTTGGCATTGAGCCTAATTGTTGTTTGCATCGAAGATGAATGCAGCTGAATTAAACAAGTTTAGAAAAAGGAGAAGCGCCTACAAAGGTCTAATTACAAAGGTCATTGCCACTATAGATTCTGCCATAGAGCAAGAGGATTGAAGCTTAGTGACTGCGTAGCTTTCCATATTAGGAACTAAAAAGGTTGCTCTCAGCGAAATAAATGTTAAAATTGAGGCTCTTATAGAAGAGGATGAAACAGAAAATAACATAATTTACTTTGAAGAGATTATTGATGACATTATTAAAGTATGCTACAGAGCAAAAAGGTTTAGCAGCTCAGTACAGTTAGAGACCAGGTCTAATAATGAAAAATAACCCTCAACAAATGGTGTTTGTGAAGTTAAGGTGAACAGATCTGCAGTTCAATTACCGAGGCTTGTACTCAAAACATTTTCTGGGAGTATTCAGGAATGACAAGGATGGGCAAACAGTTTTCAATCAGCAGTTCATTCTAGTCAAGTGTTAAGTGCGGTGGAGAAGTTTAATTATTTGCAGTCCACTCTTGGAAGGGGAGGCAGCAAAGACAATAGCAGGATTAGCATTAACAGAGGCTAATTATAATGTGGCTTGGGAATATTAAAGAAAGGGTTTGGTAAGCCAGAGATCTTAATTAAAAGCCATCTCCGTGAACTTTTAGCTATACCTCCTGTTAATAATCCCAATAGTGTCAGGGAGTTACGGCAGTTATATGATGAATTTGAAGTTAGAACTAGGTCCCTGGACAACTTGGGTGTAGGAATGGAAAGGTATGGTGTAATGTTGGGAACTATACTGGAGTCTAAATTGCCTAGCTCAATTTTGCTTGAATTAAGTAGGGGACACTCTACAGAACATGTGTACATCCCCCTTCAGCAGATGTTAAGTCTTTTAGGCACAGAATTAGCAAGACGAGAGGAAATTGAGTTTGCACAGTGAGTGGGATGTTAAACAAGGGGACAAAGGCAGGTACAGCACCAAAGTTTCTACAAAAAGAAATAGCACAGGTACAGTGTCAGCTCTACATGCATCCTCTGAGAATAAATTAAAAGGAATCAAGGAATGCATATTTTGCGAAGGCAACCACAAGTCATATAAATGTGAGGTGGCTGAGGCTTTACCTGTTGAGGAGAGAAAGGACAGGGTAACTAAATCCACAGCATGTTTTAAATGTTTTTCGAAAGGCCACAGAGCAAGGTTTTGTAAGTTTAAATGCAAAATACTTCACTTTTCAACGTGAAGGTCAAATTATGATAATAAAAACCCCCTCTAATGACAGAGTTTATTTCCATAACAGTTTCGATACCCACTGGCATCCTCTTCGGGTGGATACAGAAGAGGATGCCAGTGGGCATCGAAACTGTTGTGGAAATAAACTCTGTCTATTAGCGTGGGTTTTTATTATTGTTTTACAATTTTGTGCAAAAAATGCCATGGCCGGCATCAGCCATTATTGTGTGAAAACACTCCTAGTAGGCCTACCCCAGAAGTAGAGACATCATTGGCACATGCCACTGCTATGAAAGGGAGTAAAAGTAAAGGGGGATTATTACAAACAGCTGCAGCATTATTAATTGGCAGAGCTGGGCACTTCCGCAAACCGCAAATTCCGCAATTGCGGAAGTATGTTTTTCGTTTGCTGATTTGCGTTTGCGGCAAAGTCATCGCAAATTAGTGAATTTGCGTTGCGGAACTAAGACTGCAAACGCAAATCTTTCCGCAAATTTCCCACGTGGCCACTGGCCAAGCCCGCTAGTGCTGTGACGCTGCTGTCACTGGCCGCCAATTGGCTGGCAGGCAGTGTTAACTTAATTTAACTTGTGTAATGTAATGTGTGTACAGTTACTACAGTTACAGTACAGTCTTCTCTAACGTGTCTAAGTCTCAAAATTTATGAAATTCAAATGATTAAATTTATTATTTAATTTATTTAATATTTACTTGCAGGAGGTGTTTTTGTTCAATATAATATATCAATATATGTGGTATTTTTATTTCTTCTACAATAGTGATTTATTGTAATAAATTATTTAGCCTTGTTTTTAATAAAAACAAGGCTAAAACATTAACCATTAAAAAGATATAAAAACTTTTTATACCTCTTTAATGTTTTGGATACTTTTTATAGTTAAAATTGCGATTGCGGAATTTGCGGTTTGCGGAAGTGTTTGCGGAAGTGCCCAGCACTGTAAAAATTGGAAATATGGTTTGCGTTTGCGGATTTGCGTTTGCGGCACCAAAAATGGCAAGCAGTTTGCGGATTTGCGGTTGCGGAAGGTAAGGTTTGAGTTTGCGGATTTGCGATTGCGGAAGTGATTTTGAGTTTGCGGTGCCCAGCTCTGTTAATTGGGAATAATGGAGAAGCTACTGTAATAGTGATGTTTGATAGTGGTAGCCAGTGTAGCTTTATTAAGACCAGAATTTCCAGAAAATTTAAGTTTAAAGAACTTAAGAGGGAAAATTTAAGAATTTCTGGGTTTGGGGGTTCCGTTCAAAACCGAACCAAAGTTAAGAAGGTAGAAGTTCTGGTTAAGGGGTTGTTACCACAAAGTCCCACCATCAAGGTCCAAGCTGTAGAGATTAGTCTTTTGATTGGCGCTGACTATTATTGGGACTTCATCACTGGTAACATTGTTCGCACATCTCGAGGTCCGGTAGCTGTTGAAAGTAAGCTAGGCTGGATGCTACATGCAGGCCCGGATCTAGAAGAATGGGGGCCCGTGGCTAATTTTTTTTTTGGGGGCCCCCTTGGCTACAATTTTTATTATATAAGGATTATAAGCTTTGTTTACGAGGAAAATTAAAGGTTTTCAGAACAAACATATTACTTTACTTTATTTATTTAGTTTTCAGAACAAACATATTACTTTACAAATATTTTACTTTATTTTACATATTATATTTTCCTGAATTAATAATTTTATACACACCTACCTACTGATTATGAGCTGGCAACCGATTGAACCGACGAGCCTTTTTTTGTGCAAATTCATTAATAATATTTCGAAAATCGACTTCTTTGGCCAGAGCATGTTCAACACAGAGAATTGCCAGTGACTGTAATCGCTTTTGCTTCATTGTTGAACGTGTGCAACATTTCAGTCGCTTTAACTTAGAAAAACTCCGTCCGCCGGTACAATTGGTCACCATCAATGACAAGTACATTCTGTATGCATTTAAGACATTGGGGAAAACTTCTCCAAATTTGGAGGCCCCCTCAAATGCGGGGCCCGTGGCTGCAGCCCACATAGCCCACCCCTAGATCCGGGTCTGGCTACATGGTAGCTATTGCAATGAAATGGAAGTTAAAGCTCTTTTTGTTAAGATTGAGGAGAACAGCCATGGTTTGGAAAGGCATTTGAAAGCCTTTTGGGAACTTGAATCCATTGGCATAAAGGACAAACAGGAGAAGCAGGCAAGTACAGGGTGTACATAAAGTCAGGATCTATTTTTGTGAAATAATTATTTTTTTCTATTTTTCTTTTCAGAAGCCCTTAGAATGTATACAGAAGAGCGTGTGGCAATAGTAATTTGGCGAATCGAGGGAAAGAAATACAATGACATCAGAGAGAAGTTTAGAAGGAGATTTCATAAGCCGGGGCCAATAGACAAGACAATACGAAAATTGGTGAACAAATTTAAACGAACGGGATCTGTAAATGATGAAGCAAGATCAGGACGACCGTGTATGTCAGATCTTACCGTGAATGCAGTACGCGGAATTATCACTGAGGAGCCACGTATGTCCGTTCGTGCTGCATCACACAGACTCGGCCTCCCGACGTCATCTGTGCACAAAATTCTGAAAGTTAATTTGCAGAAGAAAAGCTATCATTTGCAGGTTTTACATGATTTACATGAGGAAGATTTCCCTCGACGAAGTGCTGTGTGTGCTGATCTCGTAGAACAAATCTGGAGTGATAATTTAATGGACAACATTCTCTTTAGTGATGAAGCCACTTTCCATACGTGTGGAAAAGTAGATCGCCATAACTGTCGAATTTGGGCAGATGAAAGACCGAATGATTTCGTCCAAAATTGGGAAAGAGACTCACCTAAAGTTAATGTCTGGATGGGTTTAACAAAATCTAAGGTTTATGGTCCTTTTTTCTTTGCTGAAGCTACAGTTACGGGGCTTATTTATCTGGACATGTTGCAGCAATTCCTTGAACCTGAGCTGATTGGGGATAGGATTGTTAGTACCGTCGTCTATCAACATGATGGTGCTCCTTGTCACTATGCCAAAATTGTTCAGGATTATCTAAATGGACGTTTTCCAAATCGCTGGATCGGACGCGGAAGCAACAGACCTTGGCCAGCGAGATCACCAGATTTAACCCCTTCAGATTTCTTTGCATGGGGCTTTATCAAATCGCACGTCTATCAGACGAAGATTACGAGTCTTGAAAACTTACGTACACGTATACGAACTGCTGCAGATAACATAGCCCCGCAAATGCTCCAGAATGTGTTTAGAAATGCTGCGGAACGATTTGAGCTGTGCAGGGATACTGATGGGCGTCACGTCGAATCCTACTCTTAATTATTTAATAAATGTTACCACTTTATCATTTTATGATTGAATTCCATATAATTTCCAAGTGCTTCACAAAAATAGATCCTGACTTTATGTACACCCTGTACAGTGAACAGTGATGTTTTAGAACAATTTGAAAAAGGGATTGCGTTTAGAGATGATTGCTATGAAGTTGGCCTCCCTTGGAAGGATTCTTGCAAACCCAGTTCAAACCTTCAGCTAGCTAATAGGAGGTTGGAGACCTCATTGGACAGGCTAAGAAAAAATGAGGATTTGTTAAATGAATAAAATGAGGCCATCCTAAGCTATGTAAAGGAGGGCTATGCTGAAAGGGTGCAAGGTGAGCTGGTGAGCCAGGAGGCACATTATCTGCTACATCATGCAGTAGTACGGCGAGACAAAAATACCACCAAACTGAGGGTAGTTTTTGATGGCTCAGCCAAGGACAAAGGTGGTGTGTCCTTGAATGACTGTTTGGATGCTGGGCCAAATTTAAATGCAGCCTTATTTTCCTTGTTACTGAGATTCAGGTTTGGTAGAGTAGCATTGACTGCAGATATGAAGCAAGCCTTTTTGAGGGTAAGGTTAAAACCAGAGGACAGAGATGCAGTAAGGTATCTGTGGGTGGATACGAAAGACTTATTGGAAAATGAACCCAAGGTTCAAGCATATAGAATGAAGTCAGTGTTGTTTGGCCTCAGTCTAGTTCATTTCTTTTGGCAGCTACTCTGCAGTTCCATTTTAAGAAATATTCTGAAGTCTATCCTAACACTATTGAACCTATAAGGAAAAATTTTATGTTGATGATTTGCCGTGTTCAGTGGATAATACAGAAATGGCTAAACAGATATTCATGGAGCTAGAGCTATAATGAGGGAGGCTGGCATGGAACTTAGAAAATGGCAGACCAATCATTCTCAGTTACAACAGTTTATGAGTTAGTCCTGTGTAGGACCTGATGCAGCAGAAAGTATTGAGGATTCTGGTATTAAGGAGTTGTGGGCAATAGACACAAAGGTGCTAGGCATTGTTTGGCAGCAAGGAGAGGATTTGTTTACCTTCAGTGGGAAATCTTTAGTAGAGCTGGCTGATAATGAGACAAGGTGGACAAAACGTACAGCTTTTAGTTTGGCTTCGAAGGTGTTTGATCCTTTTGGATTCCTGGCTCCATTTGTGATAAAGTAAAAAATTTGGTTTCAGAGCCTCTGGGAAATTGGACTTGGTTGGGACAGATCTACAGATCTACAGAAGCTAAGGCTAACAAAGACCCTAAGATCCACTCTAAGGTTAGCCCGAGAGAAAGGAAAGAGTAGGGGGTTCAGAGAAGAGAAGAGAATAAGGGGATAAGTAAGAAGGAACACCTATCATTCGTGGGTTAACATTTATTCAGAAAAAGAGGAAAAAGACTCACCATCATCATCCGCCGGCCACTGCCGACAAGTCAGAAAAATAGTCGGAGAAAATAGGAGAGGGGTGAAAGATGAAAAGAAGTAAAATAAGAACACTTACAAACCATGCAAACACAGTCTTAACTCACTGTCATACCATGCAAACTACAAACATGCAAGAAAAGAGAGTTACAGACATGCAAAGTAAGGAGAGGATAAGAAAAAAAAGTAGGTAAGTTAAACAAAAAGTGGGTTAGTTTACGCTACGAGCTACATCAACGTTCGTGTTACCTGATTATATGGTGGTAAGGTGGAAATATTGGTTCAAAGAATTGGCTCATCTTGGAGACATTGAAATCCCAAGATGGTATTTTGGAGAGTTGAACAATAGTCCAGATAATTTGGAGCTGCACAGCTTTTGTAATGCAAGTGACGAAGCCTATGGAACTTGTATTTATGTAAGTGGCACGTTCGAAGAGGAAGTAAGTTGCAGGTTGGTTGCTGCAAAGAGTTGAGTAGCACCTTTCCAAGGTTGGAATTGATGGGTGCAGTTATTGCTAGTCGGCTTGCAGTTACAGTGCAAAAGTCTTTGGCCCTTTATGAAATTCCAAGCTATTATTGGACAGACTCCACTATCGTTTGCCACTTGTTGAGAAGCCAGGCAAGGAAATGGAAACCATTTGTTGCCAATAGGGTGGAGGAAATTCAAGCACACACAGATCCCAAGCAGTGAGCATTGTCCAGGCACCCAAAACCCAGCTGATTTACCAACACGAGGAATTTCAGTGAAAGATCTTGGACATTCAAGTTTGTGGTGGAATGGGCCAGAGTTGCTAAAACTTGGAAGTGAAAACTGGCCTTCTAATCAGCCTATTGTAGGAGAATGCCAGGCTCAAGAAGAATGGGTGAGTGACATGAGAAAATGCACTGTGAACAGTTATCAAGTTATGCAGCAGGATCCCATATTGCGGCTTGAGGACATCAGCAGTCTGAAAAGGTTGTTAAGAGTGACAGCATGGGTATATAGATTTGCAGACAACATTAAGGGAGAATCAAGAAGGGAAGGAATTCTGAACAGTAAGGAGATTCAGCAAGCCAGGCAATACTGGGTGGTATATGTGCGGAAGAAAAAATTTGGTGAAGAGAGAGAATTGCTCACCAGCAGTCCATTACAGGTTCTACCAACACATTCTGCTCTCAAGGGTTTGGATGTGTTTTTGGATCAGGATTTATTGAGAGTAGGAGGTAAACTACAGTTTTCTGGGCTTCCAGAGGAGAAAAGACATCCAATTTTGCTACCTTCTGGGAGGCACTTCGTGGAACTTTTGAGCCTGGATACGTATCATAAGTTTTACATGCTGGAGTTAGAGAAGTGATAATAGAGATCAGACAACACTTTTGGATTCTCAAAATTAGACAGTTAGTAAAAATGGTCTTGCATAAATGTGTGGTTTGCAAGCGTTGGAGTGCAAAGCCTTATTATGAAAAGGTGGCTCCACCTCCAAGAGAACGGTGTGTCTATACTGCCCCATTTGATGTAGTGGAAATAGACTTCGCAGGTCCAGTCTATGTGTATGAGCAAGGGGAGTCTAACAAAGGTTATATATGTCTTTTCACATGTGCTACCACCAGAGCAATCCATTTGGAATTGGTAAGCAACTTAAGTAGTGATGTATTTCTTTTGGCCTTTAAAAGGTTTGTGAACAGAAGGGGTTTCCCAAATAAAATCATATCGGATAATGCAAAAACCTTCAAAAGGGCTGCAAAGGAACTCCAAGAAGTTTGGTCCTTGCTAAAAGAGGAGGGATTCCAGTCCTACTTTTCACACCATGGGGTACGGTGGGAGTTTATTCTTGAGAGAGCACCATGGTGGGGAGGATTTTGGGAAAGGCTAGTGAGAAGTGTAAATTGTCCATTAAAGAAACTTTTAGCTGATGCTCATTTGAGCAAAGAAGAATTCTGCATTGTTTTGTGTAAAGTAGAAGCAATGGTGAAGAGTAGTTCTATCACCTTTGTTTATAGCCATTGACACCAAATCATTTTCTTTGTGGTAAGCGATTAACATCAAGCCCAGTTTGCCAGAAGACTTACAGCCTATCCAAAGCAATCAAGAAGAGTTAACCAGAAGGTTCAAGCACTTTGAAGAGCTACAAGATCAGTTATGGAAAAGGTGGCAGATGGCATACTTGCCAGAACTCAATTATTACCCATCAGGCAATGTAAAGGGCTCCAATGCAAATTGTATGAAGGTGGGAGAAGTGGTAATGATTGGGGATGAAAGACCAAGGCAATGCTGAAGCTTGGCATAATTGAAGAGTTGTTTGTTGGCAAAGAAAATTTAGTTAGGTCTGCACTGGTAAAGACTTCAGGAGGAAAATTAAAGAGACCTATACAAAAACTCTATGCTTTAGAAATCAGCAAAACCACGGATAGTCAAGATGAAACATTTGAATTACAGCCTCATGGAGAAGGCTTGACTAAACTTGCAGAAGGTAATGACAACAATGCCTCTTCGGTGTGGAGTGTTAGAAAATCTAGAAGAGGAAGAGCCATTGTTGTCCCAAGGCGATATGATGACTAAGCTGACTGATGTAGCATTGCTTGTATATATTAGTTAAGGTGTGTATATATATCCATCTCATAATTGTAAGGTTAGTGAAAATTTCACTTAATTTAGAGCTAGCATTTTTGGGCTCTTCTGACATCATTGTTTGGGCACTCTTGTGGCATCATTTTTTTTGGAGGGGAAGCACTGCGCGTACTTCCTACTCGTTTGTTCAATGCGGCATTTACATGGTGTGGTCTTATAGAGAGCTCTCTTGCAATTCAGTTTGGTTGTTTAGATACAAAATTGTTGCATCGTGCAATGGTACGGGTTGTGTTGTTGTTGCAAGGTTTAGAAAGAAACCCATAAATAGTGCCCCTTTTGTTTTTCATCTTAATTTTATGTGACTGATGACTAATATAGGCCCACATCGAGTCAGCAACCCTGAGGTAGGACCTAATAGGACCTCCAAGTCCGTAAGTTTTAGTCTAGTTTAACATGGGCTGTAGGTTGAACTGGCCCTTCAGAGCTTGGCCGTTCACGGCTCAGCTGGGATTCTGAACCCAATAAAATAAAAAAATAACAGCCTCTTCCAAAGAAGGAACTATCGTTCAATTGCTTTGATTTCTTGCCTTTCTAAAGTTTTTGACTCTATCCCTAATAGAAAGATTCTTAAACACTTCTCTTCTTACAATCTTCTTTCAGATCATCAGTATGACGTCTACAGATCTACAGAAGCTAAGGCTAACAAAGACCCTAAGATCCACTCTAAGGTTAGCCCGAGAGAAAGAAGAGAGTAGGGGGTTTAAAGAAGAGAATAGAGTTAAAAGAAGCGAATAAAGGGTTAAGTAAGTAGCAAAACCTATAGTTCGTGTGTTAACATTAATTCAGAAAAAGAGAGCGGAAGACTCACCATAATCATCCGCCGGCCACTGCCGACAAGTCGGGAAAATAGTCGAAAAGAATATGAAAGGGGTGAAAAATGAAAAGAAGTAAAATAATAACGCTTACAAACCATGCAAACACAGTCTTAACTCAAAGAAACACTCTTTACTTTCATGTCTGTAGTTTGTATGGTATGACAGAGGGTGAGAAAAGAAAAAAAGTATGAAGAGTATAACAAAAAGTGGGTTAGTTTCGCTACGAGCTACATCTAAGTTCGTGTTAGTCTAATTTTTTTAAAAAATTTCAATTTTTTTTTTTTAACAATAAATTTAACGCTGGCATATCACACGCTGGCATCAATCGTCAACAGACTCAAACCTCGACTATCACCCCCAGATCAACTGTTGCTAATTGTTTTATTTTAAACGACGTTAATATTTTTAAAATGCCTATCTAAACGGTTCTTAAATATATTAACGCTGGTCCAGTTCATGATGGACGCGGGAGATTATTCCATTTATCAATCACTTTAAACGTAAAAACGTTTTCAGCGATGTTAGTCATGAAACGCTTACCACGTAATTTAAATCCGTTATTACGAGTAGTGCTATTATCAAAAATGAACAATTTGTCAAAATTTACGTTATCGATTTTAGTAACGACTTTGAAAACTTCAATAAGCTCCCCCCTTAATTTCCTAGTCTCGAGTGAATGCAAGTCTAACTCTTTAATCCTATCTTCGTAAGATTTGTTGCGTAGTGACAGAATTAGTTTCGTGGCACGTCGCTGAACCCTTTCCAACCTATTAATATCCTCACGCAAATACGGGCACCAAAACTGAACGGCATATTCGGACCTTTTCCAGTTTGTGTACCGTTTTTCATATAATTTATTTTTGATTGGTCATACAACCGCCGTCGATTATAACAACTTTTTAAGAGAGGTAAGTTCTTGATAACCTAACCTAACGTAACCTAACGTAACCTAACCTAACCTAACCTTCTGTTTTACTCTATGCTGTGCCTAACAGAAGCAAAGAAACACTAGAAAGTTGCACAAAAGCCAACATTCTATGCTGTATGTAATGTACTGTAGAAAACGGTACATAAACTGGAAAACGTCCGCATACTCTAAGTGAGGCCTGAATAGGGACTTGTAAAGGGGCAATATAATAATCTTCGATTCAAATTCGAAATTACGCGCTATGAAGCCTTATATCCTATCAGCTTTTGTGGAAGACTCCAGGCACTGGTTCCTAACTTTTAAATCCTTAGATGCGCGTACGCCTTGATCTACTTCCTCGTCAACGCTCGCTAACTGTTTATCGTCCATCGTGTTCGTGTAATTATTGTTACGAGAACCTACATGTAAAACTTTACATTTGTCTACGTTAAATTGCATCTGCCACTTATCCGTCCACTTCATAATCCTATTTACATAGTCTTGGGGCCTATTTCTATCATCCACGTTAAGAATTTTACCGCCTATTTTAGTATCGTCCTGCACATTTTGACACGTTACTGGTCAAGCCTACATCTATGTCGTTAATGTAGATTACGAATAGCAATGGGCCTAACGCTTAACCCTGAGGGACACCGCTACCTACATCCAACCACCCGATTCCCTACCATTAACAATGGCCCTCTGTTTCCTGGCACGAAGTCATTCCTCCAACCAGTTAGCTACCTGACCACGTATACCGTGCGCTTTAACCTTCCCAATTAATCTTCTGTGCGGAACTGTATGGAACGCTTTTTCAAAGTCTAAATAAATAAGTCAGCCGCTCTATGCCTATCGTATTCACGCACTATTTTGCTATAAAACTCTAACAAATTAGTTAAACAAGATTTATGGCATCGAAACCCATGCTGACGATTATTAATCATATCGCGATTTTCTAAGTGATCGACGATACGATCCCTAACTACGGATTCCAAAAGTTTACCGACAATTGACGTTAAGCTAATAGGCCTATAATTGATAGCTACTGTGCGGTCGCCTTTTTTTAAAAATGGGCGTAACGTTAGTTAATTTGAAGTCTTCAGAAATAATACCGCTTCCAATGACTTATTAAAAATTTTTGTTAATGGGCCTATGATAACGTCTTTCAACTCTTTCAAGTGTCTAGGATAAAGCGCCTCAGGGCCTGGAGCCTTGCTAACTTTTAGCTTATCGATATAATGCGTAATCTCACCCTCGTAAACAGTTATTTCATTCAAAATAGTGTCGCTAGTAAATGGAACGATATCGTCCACGTCGGGGACATGATTTATGTCTTCTACGGTAAAAACTGTCGCAAAAACGTTGTTAAAAATACCCGCCATTGCCTGAGCGTTGGAAGCCAAAGCGCCGTTAGCGTCCACTAGAGGGCCTGTGTTATCTGTTATCGACTTACGATTATTGACGTAGTCAAAAAACTTTTTCGGATTATGTTTATTATCCACAGCTACAAGTATCTCTAAATTACGCTCAGCATTCCTAGCAGATCTTTCAACCTGACGTCTAAGCTCG
Source organism: Bathynomus jamesi (assembly GCA_023014485.1). Classification (NCBI taxonomy): domain Eukaryota; kingdom Metazoa; phylum Arthropoda; class Malacostraca; order Isopoda; family Cirolanidae; genus Bathynomus; species Bathynomus jamesi. Next base: position 93,262 of record JAJOZX010012814.1, on the reverse strand, counting down.
ATATATCTATTAAAGTTAGCTACCGTGCCATTGCGCTTATTAAGTCTATACGCTCTGGTACGCTCGTTTATGAACTCACCTACTTCCCTAGTCCACCACTTGGGCCTACCATGATTTCTAGCGTGCTTGGGCCAACGAGGAATAAACTCCCTTTCGATATTCAAAAAACTTTCTTTAAACGCCTCCCAATGAAAATTTACGTCATTACTCAGAAATAAATTATCGCAGTCCACTACTCTCATCCTATCAGCAAAACTATCAAAATTAGACCTACGAAAATCAGGGGCTTCTATTACATTACTATCCTTACTGTTTTCTATCAATAGCTTAAACCTAATACTAATTTGGTGATCACTACATCCCAAACTCTCACCTACTTTCAAACCTTCGACTATATTTTCGTCGTTCGTCATCACCACGTCTAAAATATTTGTCACCGCGCGTTGGTTCGGTAACCATCTGTCGTAAAAACTTATCTTCTATGAACTCAATCAATCTCAAACCCTCATCATTACCAGTAAAAGTCTCGTAATTAACGTTAGAGCAGTTAAAGTCTCCGACAACTATACTATCCCGATTATTAATAAAGTTACCAAGAAGTGTGTAAAATCTAGTATCGGTATAGAGGGGTTGAACGGGAGGTCTACAAACAACAACGAAATTAAAGCTAATACTATGTGCCCTAACTTCAACGCATATCGCATTAATTTGCTGCCAGAAAATCTATCTTAACCTCGATAGCCCTAAGGGAATTACGAATTTACAATAAAACGTCGGCACTAATCCGATGTAACCTATCATTCGTAAAAAGTTTAAAACCCGCTATATCAAGTTTCCCCAACAAGTCCCGAGTCACGGCATTTAACCACGTTTCGGTTATAGCAACTATATCGTAGTTCCCAGAATAAGTTATTGCCTTAAATGCGTTCAATTTATTTCTAATACTACTCGCGTTAAAATAAAAGACGTTTAAATAATTTTTTACCAAGGATCGGCGTTTTAAACTATTTTTCACGGTGGGCCGGCGTTTTCCGGACCCACAACGTTTAAAGAAGGCTTCGACCTATACAGCTTTCGAACGTTCTCATCGATTAACCTACCTAGTCTAGCATTGGATCACCTGACGATCAGGGCCCCCAGCCTTCGTTAGTTAGCCTTATAAGGCTAACTAACGAAAATATCACGACTTAACCTAGCCAATCGTTAGGTCAACTGTACGCCATTGATTATTGGTAGGTTAAGTCGTGATATTTTCGTTAGTTAGCCTTATAAGGCTAACTAACGAAGGCTGGGGCCCCTGATCTTCAGGTGATCCCTAGCATTCCCTATTTCATTGAAATGCACCCCCATCTTTTGTAAAAAGGCTAGGATCACTAAATCTGAACACAGCTTTTCGAAGGGTACATTTTCCTCAGCACAAATCTCTTCTAGCTTAGTGTTCAGAAATATTGTTTTTGACGTAATCCTAAGACCTAAACCGTGGCTAGGGGTAATACCTAGAACTAAAGACCTAGCTGACCTTGCCTTCAGAGACCTAATTAACCCCTTGTATCTCTCCAAAAGGTCTGGTGCTCTCGTATCGGACCTATACGAGTCGTTGCCCATACCATCGTCACCAACATCGAGTGACGGGAAGCAACATCAATCCTATCTACTTCGTCTCTAATTCTGTCAACCCTGGCCCCTGGTAGACAGACCCTCCTCCTCTTGATTGGATTCCGGTCAATGAACTCTTTATCCATATGACGCACAAAGGAAACTTAAAGGAGTCCCCAATTAAAATCGCTTGCCCCTCGTTCACATCCCTATCCAACTGGGCGAAAGGGTTCGAAACCTCCATAGGGGACGACTCCTCTCACCTAACGTACGTGGCCTAGCTCCATCCTTAACTACTCTAAATCCATCCCCGTCTACTAATCTCGGGCCTACCTTAACCCCTTCTTCAACTCTATCTAACCTTCCCGATAAGCTTGTTATTTTTTTATTTTATTGGGTTCAGAATCCCAGCTGAGCCCTGAACAGCCAAGCTCTGAAGGGCCAGTTCATCCTACAGCCCAAGTTAAGCTAGACTATAACTTACGGACTTGGGACTTGGAGGTCCTATTAGGTCCTACCTCATGGTTGCTGACTCGATGTGGGCCTGCATTTAAATTTGGCCCAGCATCCAAACAGTCATTCAAGGACACACCACCTTTGTCCTTGGCTGAGCCATCAAAAACTACCCTCAATTTGGTGGTAGTTTTGTCTCTCCGTACTACTGCATGGTGTGGCAGATAATGTGCATCCTGGTTCACCAGCTCACCTTGCACCCTTTCAGCATAGCCCTCTTTTACATAGCTTAGGATGGCCTCATTACATTCATTTAACAAATCCTCATTTTTTTTAGTCTGTGCAATGAAGTCTCCAACCTCCTATTAGCTAGCTGAAGGTTTGAACTGGGTTTGCAAGAATCCTTCCAAGGGAGGCCAACTTCATAGTAACCATCTCTAAACCCAATCCCTTTTTCAAAGTGCTCTGAAACATCACTGTTCACTGTACTTGCCTGCTTCTCCTGTTTGTCCCTGAAAAAGGAGCTTTAACCTCCATTTCATTGCAAAGCTACCATGTAGCATCCAGCCTAGCTTACTTTCAATAGCTACCGGACCTCGAGATGTGTGGACAATGTTACCAGTGATGAAGTCCCAATAATAGTTAGCGCCAATCAAAATACTAATATCTTCTGTTCCTTTAAACTTATTATTGCCCAAATTAATTCCTTTAACTTGCAATTCTTGGAGACATGCCAAATCTAAACAAGTAGTGACTGGAGCACAAAGTTCCTCAATCTCTACAGCTTGGACCTTGATAGTGGGACTTTGTGGTAACAACCCCTTAACCAGAACTTCTACCTTCTTAACATTGGTTCGGTTTTGAACGGAACCCCCAAACCCAGAAATTCTTAAATTTTCCCTCTTAAGTTCTTTAAACTTCAATTTTCTTGAAATTCTGGTCTTAATAAAGCTACACTGGCTACCACTATCAAACAACACTATTACAGTAGTTTCTCCATCATTCCCAATTAATAATGCTGCAGCTGTTTGCAATAATTCCCCTTTACTTTTGTTCCCTTTCATTGCAGTGGCATGTGCCACTGATGTCTCTACTTCTCGGGTTGGCCTACTCAGAGTGTTTTCACACAATAACGGCTGATGCCGGCCATAGCATTTTTTGCACACAATTTTGAACTTACTAAACCTTGCTCTGTGGCCTTTCAAAAAACATTTAAAACATGCTGTGGACTTAGTTACCCTGTCCTTTCTCTCCTCAACAGGTAAAGCCTCAGCCACCTCACATTTATATGACTTGTGGTTGCCTTCGCAAAATATGCATCCCTTGATTCCTTTTAATTTATTTTCAGAGGATGCATGTAGAGCTGACACTGTACCTGTGCTATTCCTTTTTGTAGAAACTTTGGTGCTGTACCTGCCTTTGTCCCCTTGTCTAACATCCCACTGTGCAAACTCAGTTCCCTCTCGTCTTGCTAATTCTGTGCCTAAAAGACTTAACATCTGCTGAAGGGGGATGTACACATGTTCTGTAGAGTGTCCCCTACTTAATTCAAGCAAAATTGAGCTAGGCAATTTAGACTCCAGTATAGTAACCAACATTACACCATACCTTTCCATTCCTACACCCAAGTTGTCCAGGGACCTAGTTCTAACTTCAAATTCATCATATAACTACCGTAACTCCTTGACACTATTAGGATTATTAACAGGAGGTATAGCTAAAAGTTCACGGAGATGGCTTTTAATTAAGATCTCTGGCTTACCAAACCCTTTCTTTAATATATCCCAAGCCACATTATAATTAGCCTCTGTTAATGCTAATCCTGCTATATGTCTTTGCTGCCTCCCCTTCCAAGAGGGACTGCAAATAATTAAACTTCTCCACCGCACTTAACACTTGACTAGAATGAACTGCTGATTGAAAACTCTCTGCCCATCCTTGCCATTCCTGAATACTCCTAGAAAATGTTTTGAGTACAATCCTCGGTAATTGAACTGCAGATCTGTTAACCTTAACTTCACAAACACCATTTGTTGAGGGTTATGTTTCATTATTAGACCTGGTCTCTAACTGTACTGAGCTGTACTGTCTACTCGTCACAATCTTCCACACGACTATCCCCTTACCTTCAACAACACACAACTCAATCCTTCCTCTTCTCTTAACATTCTTGGTGTTTCCTTTTCTCTTGATCTTTCCTGGAAAGATCACACATACTCTCTTTCTAAAACAGCTTCTAAGAGGTTAGGTGTGCTGTACGGCTCCGCAGTTTCTTTACTCCCGCTCAGTTGCTGTCTCTGTACAACGGTCTTCAACGCCGGATCAACGCACAGGCCACCTTGGCCCGGGCCTAGGGCCCTGACCATACAGGGACCCGCCGGCCACCCAAGTAAAAGAATTGTTTTTATTTTTTATCTTTTTTTATCTTTTAATTTTATTATTAGGTCTGTTAGCAATAGAAAGTAAAACTATGAACCAATTTGATATTGAAGGTATAATTGATAATTTTGCCAATGTAAAATGCAGAAAAAAAATCTTTTAAATAAATAAAATTATTTGAGGTATATTTTTTATCAACCGTAGAAGGTATGCAGTTTGGATATTAACGAGTTATGAGATAATTAATTTTTTTCTTTTGTGCATTTTAACAGTTAATATACTATATTGTACCATCATATATTATTTTCTGTGTTGGATCAACTATCTTTGTGAATATATGATAATAAAAATTATGTAATTTTGTTTATGAATTTCATGCTTTTGTTAAGTATGACGGAGTCCCAAATATTACCGCGCCTAGGGCCCCACTGAACCTTAATCTGCTCCTGATTGTCTTGTCCGCCCCTGTATCGAGTATGCTTCTCATGTATAGGGTGGCTCAACCCACACAGCTCTACTTGACCGGGTGGAATCAAAGGCTTTTCGTCTCATCAATCACCGCCTCTTACTCACTGTCTTCAATCCCTTTCTCTCTTCGCCGCAATGTTGCCTCACTCTCGTTACTATCGCTATTATAACGGACATTGCTCTTCTGAACTCTCTAACTGCATGCTTCCTCCTTTAAGGAGAGTACGCAGCACCAGACTTTTTACACTTTCTCATTCCTTTTCTGTCCAACTCTCTAACGCAAGGGTTAATCGGTATTTTCAATCTTTCATCTACTCAACCGGTCAACTCTGGAACAATCTTCCCAACCATCTTTCCTTCTATCTATGATCTCCAATCTTTCAAACGCAGAGTGTCCAGGTATCTCGAAACCATAGACCTTGATTTTGGCTCTCTTCTTTTTCTATGGGTAGGTGGGGGGATCGCTTTTGCGGCATTCTCCCTTGGCCCCTCCTTCCTGCATAAAAAAATCAGTTTTCCATAATTTAAAGAGTATGTTTACGTTTAATACTCACAATGAGAGCTTGGATGATCTATTGGTTGTTGTATTTAGTTGAAGATATTACTTTGGTTCAAGAGAAAATTTTGTGTTAAAGATATCCATTTGTGTGCTTCAGATAGCTTGAAGTTTTGTTTCAATGTCAAGGTTATTTCCAGTTATTCGAGTTCAGTCAAATGCTGTTATTTCTCTCAGGAATTTTAGTTTGATATTATAGCTGTTTCATATTATACCGACAGATCTATTGTCAACTTTTTATATTTTCCTGTGCTGAGAAATGGGCGACTAGCATGGTGTATGTAGGCATGTGATCTGTGATGTTTAATATAATTATACTGAGATGCAGTCAAGCAGGGACCGCACCCATATCTCATATCTGATCTAGCAGAGTCGAATTTCTAATGTCACTGTGAAATCTAGTTGGCTTTGTAACAGCTAATTTAAAACCACTTGCAGTCATGATGTTGTGAAGTAAGTTTGCATTATTATTTGAATGTTCTTTTGTGAGATCAATATTTAAATTTCCAGCAATGACATAATTGTTACCGACATGATTGGGGGTAGAATTCTATCGATATCCGTGATAAAAGTTGGTTCGTTACTTGCTGGTAGATGCCTGAAATTGAATATTGGATGTTATGAATATACTCGTACATTTCAATTGCAAATGCTTCTGAGATATTGCTTAGGTTTGTCAGTTCTTCGATACCTTTACTTTTGTAGTTTGGGTCTACAAATATAATTACATCTCCGTCATCAATTAAGTTGTTGTTCGTGAGTAACAGATACAAGCAGTTTTTTTTTATGGTGTTATCTGTTATTTCTTATGTTAACATAAATTCATTTATGCAGCATGCAGGAGAAGCGGTCAACCCCACTCCCGTTCAGGAAAGGACTCCTGCTCCCGATTTCACAATGAGGAATAGGGAATGTCCGATGCCAAGAGACGAAGCATCACTGCCCTCTTCCTAACCTTCCACTGCAGGGGAGAGGCGTTCGATTACTCAAACGCCTCGCTCGGCGTGCAGTTCCTCCCCCTCCCACCGAAGAAGGAGGGGCACGCGCATCCGTCAGGATATAAACATCGCTAACAGACCCTCACCAAGCCACAGAGTAGGGGAGGGGCCTCATATCCCCCAAGGTCGTGCCACCCATCCCCCAGGCAGGCGAACCATGCCTCAGGGAGATTGAGGGAAGAGGACTGGTGGGTCACAGTTAACAGGCGCTCTTCACGGAGGGTTCCTCAACCTGTCTGCGCAGCAAGGCCACCGGTGAGGAATCTCACCCTCTTTGTGTTGCGAATTCAGCTCTCGAACGAGTGAAGCGATATTCGACACATAATGGAAGAGGTCTGTCGTGAACACAGTACAATGAGTCAGTGGTCAGACGGTATTATTGTTAAGGAGTTTATTCACGTTTCCAGATTTGATAACAGGCAAAATAATAATAATAATAATAATAATAATAATAATAGGCGCCCTAACGGTAATGCCTGAAATTTGTACTGTGTATAATAATAATCAGATTAATAAGTTTTCTATCAGTCATGGCGAATAACTTGTTGAAAATAGTCTCATATAACGTAAGGTCAGCGAGGAATTCAATTGTAGATGTCATAAAATCTGTGACAGTGCAGATTTGATACTCCTACAAGAGCACTGGCTACCTAAGCAACAGCTAAAATTCCTCTCTACCATCCATGATGACTTTATGTACCATGCGTCATCAACAGTAGACTTGTCAGATGAATTAACGTACGGTAGGCCTTTTGGTGGTGTTGCTTTCTTAATAAGGAAAAATTTGTCAAAACATATAAAATTAGGCACTGAATTACAAGTGAACAATGATTGCATATTAATTGTAAACTGCTATTTACCATACAACAACGGCAGTAATCTAGATGAATACATTGATTTGCTGTATAATATTGTCATATCCGATCCAAAAATATTCTCACTGTATAATAATGGGGGACTTCAACGCGCATGTGAACTCGGAATTCTTTGTAGAATTGGGTAATATGTGTAAGTCGGCCAAATTAAGTATAAGTGATGTAGATGTATTAGGGGTAACAGTGGTAATTTTGCATACGTTAGTGATGTGAGTGGTACCACCAGTGGATTAATCATTGTGTCACTAGTAATAACCTAAAGGATCGAATTGTTAGAGTTCATATTCTGCATGATTTCCTTCTTTCTGATCATAGACCATTAGAACTACTAATTAATTTACCAATTTATGCGCAACACGACATAACAAGAACTCAATAGGTAAAATAATCGCGTCGAATGGTTTAATGTTAATATGCAACAGAGAATAGAATACAAAAACAGAACAGGTCACCTCTCTAATAATTTAGAAATTTTGCTTCTTGCCTGTAATAATCCTTGCTAAAATGATTCTCACTGTAAGCTCATAGATAGGTATTATAGAAAGATAGTATCCCTGTTAAGAGAAGCAGGAAGCCCCCTGATTAAATCTTACAACTATCATACTAAGATTATTCCTGGATGGAGTGATTTTATTGCCCCCCTGAAGAGGGAATCGAAAGACGCCTACGATTTGTGGTGCTTTCATGGTAGACCCAGATTAGGACCAGTATACATGAATACGTTTAGAAGTAGGGGTCAGTATAAGGCGGCCATAAGGCGATGTAAACAGGAAGAAGAGTCTATTCGAGCATCAAAAGCCTGTGAAGCTCGCATAAATAACGATAATAACAAATTTTGGAAATTTGTTAAGAACCAAACGGGTGTCAAAAGTGTCCTCCCTCCGACAATCGATGAGGTGTCGGGGGAGGATGAAATTGCAAAGCTGTGGGAAAACCACTACTCTAACATTCTTAACAGTGTGAGTAGGGATAATCTTAGAATAGATTGCAGCGAAACGACTGTGGGGGGGGGGACAACGGAAAATACTTTGATATCAGTTCCTGAAGAAGAGGTTAATTAAAGAGTTAAAGACTGGTTCTGCGTCAGGGGTAGATGACCTATCGAATAAGCACTTAAAATATGCCAATGACGTAGTATGTCTGCATATATTATTGCTCTTATGAGCCATGCTTGCTCATAGCCATATCCCTGCAGAGTTCATGAGGGTATATATCTTGCCCCTGGTCAAGAACAAGTATGGAGACATTCTGTCCAGCAATAATTACAGGCCTATTGCTGTCGCTTCCTGCTTCTCGAAACTACTAGAAAAACTCTTGTTACTCCGATTAAATGATTACCTATGGACATCTAATCAATTTGGTTTTAAAGGTCCCACTCAACTAACCTGTATATCTATGTATTTAAAGAAGCCATATCTAAATACATTGACAGTAATTCAACTATTTATAGCTGTTTCCTAGATATAAGTAAGGCATATGATAGAGTGAACCACAATATTTTATTTTAAAAATTAGAAGACAGGAAGGTTCCCATGTACATATTAAATTTATTGAAATTTTGGTATTCCCACCAATCTTTTACCGTTAGGTGGGGCAATGTACTATCCGAATGTTTTGGCTACTCTTGCGGGATGAGACAAGGCTCCTTGCTCTCCCCTATGCTGTTTAATGTGTATATTGACGGATTAATTGCTTCACTTAATGAGGCAACAGTGGGATGTTGTATAGATAACACAAGGATAAATAACTTAGTTTATGCCGATGATATGGTGTTAATAAGTCCCTCTGTTAAAGGTCTGGATCGGCTACTAAAAGTCTGCGAAGTGTACTCGCAGAAACATGATATTCTTTTTAATGTTACAAAAACTAAGGTAATGCAATTTCATCCTAAAAGCTGTAATCAGCCAGCTGATATTAGGTTTAAAATGAAAGGTGAAGTAATTGAAGAAGTACAAGAGTTTAAGTATTTGGGTCAAACTATTACCAGCTCCTTGAGTGATGACTCGGATACAAGAAAACAATCTCGAAGCCTTTGTGCTGAAGCGAATATGACAATAAGGAACTTTCGGTTATGTACAAGTGAAGCTAAAAACACGCTCTTTCGTACTTTCTGCAGTAATATATACGGAGAGCAACTCTGCGTGAATTATAAAAAAGGTTCTGGCAGAACCCTAAATTTGCTGTACAACAGGTCTTTTAGGCTCTTACATAAATTACCCCCGAGATGCTCAGTTTCGCAAATGTTTGCTACCCGCAATGTCCCGACCTTCCCGGAGGTAACAAGACGTGCTCAATACAGTCTAATGCAAGGAATTAAAAAAATCAACCAACCCGATTAGCCGAGCTATCCATGAGTCCTGCCGTTTATCCTCTAAGCTATGGAATTCTTGGTACGAAAACGTCTGTCTGTAGCTCCAATTAACTTTGACATTACGGTATTATTTCTAATCAACTGTATATATTTCTATCCTTGGTATGTGAACTGTCACTGTATTAATAATATTTATCATATGGACTATAGTCTGCCAATAAACCTTTTCATTTTCATTTTCATTTGCTAGAAGTATCAGCATTTTTGTTTGTTTCTAGTCTTCTCTTATGCCTCCTCTGTCGTGGTTTATGCACATACTTCTTCCTTCCCTTTTCTACTTTATAAATGGGAAATTAAATCTCCGCACAGTATTATACTGGGGATTGGGAGATTTTAAGTTCTCTATTAGGTTTCTAATCTCAGTAATGACATCAGAATTTTGCAGTTGAAGTGTTCGAAGGTCTGTATAAATGACTATTTATTAGTTTTTAACTTTTTGCCACTAAAGGTTCCACGTAGCTAGTTAATTTACTTACTATTATTTCTTCCATGTGGTTCTCATGAATGTATGATATATAGCACAGCCATCTATTCGTCTTACTGTTCTGTCGGCTAGTAGTGTTGTAACCACCGATTTGTATTTCTTTTTTTGATCTATGTGTTTCTGTGAGGTACGCAAGGTATGAAACTATATTTAACGGTTGTTTCAGTTTTAGTGTTTGTATACTTGCCAGAACCATATTTGTGTTTACAATTTTGCGTTGGGACTTATGCATTACCAATTCGTTATCATTCATTATTGCATGTTTCATAGTTCTGTGGTCCTTCAGAAAAGATCGGGTTTCGTTTACCAGTTCTGATAGCTTCTTGCCTGAAAACAAGTCGGCTCGGAGGTTTTCCTTTGTGTCAGTTGCATTTGTTGTACGAAGCTTAGTAGCCACACTTTATCGCCGATGTCGAAAATATTGTTCGGGGTTCTTACTCGTAGGTTTTTTGCATTATTACTTATAGACTCCAAAGAATTTATTAAAAGATGAGGACAGTAACACCTTTTACCATATTTGCAGTTTCTACATCCGGTGTAATTTTTTTATATTATAGTTTGGTTACTCATTTCCTACATCACCAATTTTCGACCAATTAGGGGTTCAATAAACTGGTGTCTCCGAAAATCAATACTTACCATACCTTTCAACCTTTCAAATGTTCCGTGCGATGATTCATTATTTCACGAAGGTCAAGCTTATCGCCCCTCCTCTCGAGTTGGCCTGGTGAAGTAGGGAGTTGGTTTCTTGTACTCTCCACCTCACATAGCCAGGTACGCCCGGCTTTCCTAGGATTATTCTGAAACAGGCGTCTAGTCTTCTTCTGAAGATGTCCGCAACACCACTCGTGTTCCTTAGGTCTTTGGACAGCTGATTAAACAGTCTTGGTCCTCTCACAACAAAACTATTTTCTTTCAGGGTTAAGGATGTTCCGTGTCTAGCCTTTAATTTGGGAACACGACACAGTCTTCCTTTTCTACTTTCCATCGTTTTTTGGGGAATTATGGGGCTCAGAGTAAGATTAAGGGCTAGTTTCTCCATTATTTTCTAAGTGTAAATAATGGTGTATTTCTCTCTTCCTCTTTCCAGTGAATATAGGTTTAATTCACGTAACCTTTCCCAGTAACTTAGTTCTTTGCACCCATTGATCTTGGCTGTGAAGCTTCTCTGAACCCCTTCTAGCTGACTAATGTCTTCTTTTTTATATGGAGATGTTAGGACCGAGCAGTATTCCAACTTAGGTATGATCAGTGTTTTCAATAGAGGAATCATTATATTCCTATCCCTTTGTTAAAGGTTCTCAGTATGCGTCTAGTACGACTCATCGCCGCCGACTCATCGCCGCCGACTCATCGCCGCCGATTCATCGCCGCCGACTCATCGCCGCCAACTCATCGCCGCCAACTCATCGCCGCCAACTCATCGCCGCCAACTCATCGCCGCCAGCTCAACTCCGAATGCACCGTTGCCAAATAATGTTTTGTATAATTTATTAATCTTTCTTTAGTGCGATGATAGGTACTGAAGGAAATTAAAAACACTTGGAAGAACCATTGAAAACATAACTAATTATATTTATATAATATTTTATTTATATAATATAACCTAACCTAACCTAACCCAACCTAACCTAACCTAACCTAACCTAACCCAACCTAACCTAACCTAACCTAACCTTCACCAATTAACATTATAGATGCCTTATACAAAATACAGAAGAGTCGAGATATGTATCTCGAACAACTTGTAGGAGGTCATGCTCCACCTTCAAAGTTAAAAAAATATCGTGATGCTGATGACCGTATATTAAAACTAGTTTTAAGCTTTGAGCAACGATCACCATTAGAATATTTACGTGGGATTGCCTACAATTACCACTAATTAAAATCTGAACCTTTTAATCTTTTTTTAACGTAGTAGAATAAAGAGTTTCTAACGATTTTTAATTTTTTAAAGCTCTAACCTTCAAAAATAAATTTAATTTATTTTTTGAAAAAATGGAGTTGAGTTGGCGGCGATGAGTTGGCTGGAGTTGAGTCGGCGGAGTTGAGTTGGCGGCGATGAGTTGGCGGCGATGAGTTGGCGGCGATGAGTTGGCGGCGATGGATCGTCCCATCCCGCTCAGTATCTGCCCAGCTATTCTCTTTGCTGAGTTTACTACTATCTTATTTTGTGTTTCAAATTTTGCATCATCAGACATTACAACTCCTAAATCTTTTGCTTTAGAATTTCTCTGAATTTCCTGTCCATTTGGTGCTGTGGCGGATTCAGGGGGGCTTCGGGGGGTTCGACCGGACCCCCCTAAACCAGAACCACTCTAAACCAGAAAGCCCCGCTCCCAAAGCTAACTGACTGAACATACAAGTTACTTTACAAACAACACTAAAAGCATGTAATATACCCTTTTGTTTCATTTGTTTCAGATCGTTAGTCAACCCTGTGTCTTACTTTAATACTCAAAAGTCTAAAAAGCAATATTCATTCAAAGTATTTATTCAATTGAATTTTCGGTTTACAATGTCAAGAAGAGTTAAACAGCAACCAAGAATTGATCGATTTTTTTGACCGATTTTCTAGCTTAATTGTACCTTTATCACTTTTTCTTTCCAGGCATGCAATGCCGATATATTCTCAAACATCAACTGCTTGTTGCGAATTGCTTGCATCATACCCATCACTTCTGCTGACAATGAACGTGCCAAAAGTACCTTCAAACTTGTGAAGGGGTACCTCAGGACTACTATGTCCACGGAGAGATTGTCAGGCTTGGCGTTGATGAGCATTCATTACGACAAGCCCGTGGATTACGAAGCTTAGTTCAACGGTTCACTGAACAGCAACCCCGACGAATGGCGCTCGTCGATCCAGTCTTTGAGAGTCAGGAGATTAACTGATATCTCAGTCAACACAAGACTTTGTCAAGAAATATAATAACCTCAATTATATTAATGAACAAATCTAGAATGATAAAGTATAATTTTCAAAAGAAATTTAGGTTTCGTTATTGTGAAATTTTTGTAAACAGTGCTTCTTTAAGACTTATCACGAATTTTTTCTTTCCTTGTATAATTTTCTTGCAAATCAGTACATAACTTAGATGTTGCAAAAGCTAATAAACTTGAACAAATATCCCCAAATTGCTTAAAAAAGCGTTTCTGAAAGCCTTAATTTTCAAAATTTTCCGGGGAGCATGCCCCCGGACCCCATAGAAGCCTTCGGCGCTCGTACCGAACCCCCCTCCAGCAAATCCCGGATCCGCCCCAGTTGGGTGTAGTATTCCATGGATTTTAGGTCCTTCTTTTTTCCGTACCTTAATAGTTGAAATTTCTCAGTGCTAAATTTCATATTGGAGCTAATACTGTTCCTTGTGGTGCTGAGCTGAGGGCCTCTGATTCTGATGAAGATATTCCTTGAACTGTAATGACTTGCCTCCGCTCACTCAGGAAATTATACTTTATATCTATTTCCATACTTTTCCTGTTATTCTCATATATTTTTTATGTATTATGATTCCATGGTCACACTTGTCGAACGCTTTGGCAAAGTCTGTGCATATTACATCATAGTTTTCATTACTTTCAAGTGCATCAATAATGTTGTTGTAGTGTTCCATTAGTTGTGATAGACATTAGGGATGCACCGGAACTTAGTTCCGGCCGGTTACTTCCGGGCAGAACCTTATTGTGATATTGGTTACTGTTTCATGAATTAAAACGTTCTTATTAATGTTCTTATTCTTCCTCCAATCCATGATGTAACACAAAAGCAATTCTTAATGCTTCTTATTTTTTCTTTCACATAATGTAGCTTATAAAGGCATTTTATGGTTAATAATTAAATACTATGTATGAAAAGTCAAAATTTTATTACATCAAAAATCATGTTATAATGACACCTAATGTATTTAATATATAGATAATCAAGATCAAAATATGCATAATTATATGAAATTACTGTAACTTTCTGATATCCACTGTGAGAAAGCAACAGAAAACACTGAACCTAAGATTTCTTTAATTTCAGTAAACTTTTTCTGAAAGAAATGGATACTGGGCAAGTTTGAGCTTAAAATTACGAATGAAATTAAATTTCCATTTACGAAACAATAAAATCAAATTGTCCTTTGCTCTTTCTTTTTCATCATGAAAAGTGAAACATGAATGTAACTATTCTGGGTGTCCTATGAAACAGATTTTGTTGTTGTTGTTTAAGCAACACTTAAAGTTCCGGTTCCGGCCGGAACTTGATATTCTGGTTCCAGTGCATCCCTTATAGACATGATCTTCCTGACCGGAATCCATGTTGGTTATCATTTATTTTTTTCTGAGGTTCCAAAAAGTTTTTGGCTTCGGATCGATTTCCTCCTTTATATATTGGGACTGTGCTCGCTCTCTTCAAGATGCCCGGAATTTCTCCCGTGTCCTGTAATCGTCTCCATATCCAATATAGGGACTCAGCGATTGCATTCTTGCAGTTTTTGATCAGTGTGGCATTCCATTTGTCCTGTCGAGTTACCCCATAGCTTGTGTAATATCATCTGTTGTAAAGTCGAAGTCCGTTATACTTTCCCCTTGTAGTTCTTCAAAGAACACGTTTCTATCGCATATCTGTTTATCAGTTTTGAGGATACTGAAAGATGATTCATAGTGAGCTCTTAATATTTCAGATATCTCTGTTAGATCATCAGACAAAGCATTGTCTTCATTTTTCAAAGGTCCGATAGTCGTGTGATTTTTCGACTTCCTTTTTGCAAAATTATAGAAGTACTTTGAGTTTACCTTTATCACTGCTATAGCGTCTTCTTCTTTCTCTGTATGCTTCTCAATTAGGTTCTGTATGACGCAATCTATACTCTGCAGTTTATCGTTTAATATTTTTCTGATGTTCGTCTTTGCAGTTTTTTCATTTTACAGTCACTCTTTTTCTTTTGCGGAACACTGACCTCTTTTGTCTGTGAAACCTACTGCGCTTTCCTTTTTACTGCATTTTTGGGACATGTCTTTTCTCAATTTCCAGCGTCTTCTCCTCTAAGGTAATTAGCATCCCTTCCGTTGTCTTAGTCTTAAAGATGGTTTTCCAGTCTATTGCTTCCATGCTGGATGCAACACATTCCCAGTTTATAGCTTTGGAATGAAAGTAAAATTTTCGAATTTGCTTCTTTCTATAGTGTGGTGTTCTTTCCTTTCCCGTTGCTTTTATATTGGTTGTTATTTCAATAATGTTGTGATCAGATATTATAGTTGTTGTTGTTTGTGAATACCAAATCTAAGCAGTTGTTCTTTCTCGTGTTTTCTTTTATTTCTTTTGTTAACATAAATTCATCGGCCACAGCTAAGAGCATTTTTGCCTGCTTCTGATCTTCCCGTGTGCCCCCCCTTGTCCTGGTGTATTATATATATTTTTCCTTTTCCTTTTATATTCCATGAATGGAAAATTAAAATCACCACAGAGAAAAATATTTGGGGTTGGAGAATGTAGATCTTTTACCCAGTTTCTCACCTCTGCAGTGGAATCTGAGAATTTTGAAGTTGGCGTGTTCGGGGGTCTGTACATTACAATTAGTACCATATTTAATTTTTTAACTTTTGCTGCTACACATTCTGCGTAGCTGTTTGAAGTCATTTCACTCTTCACTGTTCTGTCGGTTCGAAGTATGTTATAGTTGTCAATTTGTATTTCTTTTTTGTCAACATAAAACTCACAGTTTTCACAGTTCGCCTGGCAGTTATTTAGATGGGTTTCCGTGAGGCATACAAAGTCTGCTCTGGTTTCTTGCACGAGTATGAGACTTTGTCCAAGGAATAGTTTGATTAAGTCCTTGAGTGTTGGCTAGGACTATTTTTATTTTTTCACTATCGTTTTTACATATATGTAGTTCCGATTCGTTTTCCAAAGGGTGGTACCGGTTTCGTTGCTTTATGATACTCTTTTTCGATACCTGTTGTCCCGATATCGCATGAAGTGTCATTGTGGGTGCCTTCTGTCCGACTTTCGGATTCCGATATTTGTCAATTGACTTTGTATTTGCTGGATGGTATTTAGCAGTTGAATTGTGCTGACTACGTCTAAAAAATTGGTAGCCCTCTTTGATGCTCATTATTCCTGTTCACCTGTCGCGTTCCTTTGAGATTGATGGTAACGGCATTTTTGTCTGTATTTGCACCTCCTATATTTTGCATAGGTGTTGCAGACAGTAAGATGGTGGAACTTGCACTTGTTTTCAAATTTGCAATATCCACTTGTGTAATGTGAATTACATAACGTGGAATGTGCATAGATACATTGTCCATCCCGATATCTGCATTGCCCTTTCGCATTGTATTTACAGACGATATTTTCTACGCATTTATTTCTTGTCGTCTGGTTATTTTCTATGATTTTAATTTTGGTATTATCATTATTTTTATTATTTTCATTATCATTATCATTGTTTTTACTATTATCATTGTCATTTCTTACGTTTCCAGTTCTTGTCGGCCGGTTATTTTCTACGTTTTTAGTTTTTATCTTTTTAGCATTTTCCTCGTTGGGCAGTTTTACCATATCACAAATTTTACTTATCTCTTTTCTTTCTTTTATGTCTTTATTCCGTGTTATATTTTTTTTGTTCCTCTCTCATCCACTCGGTTTTTCATTGGAACATTTCGGTACTCTTGTTTCCCCATTATTCCCTCCTTTTCCGTAACACTCGTATTCGCTTTTTCCATTTCTTTAAATACCACAGAAGAGTTTACAGTATGTGAACATGCGTCACGCAGAAATTTGATTCCCGCGATTTGTTTGCCGCATTTTCAGTTGTTTCCAAATTACACAAATTGCAAATTAGGTAAGAATTTGGACCCATCAGCGACGACGATATGGTACGGTCATGCTATTCATTAATTATCGTCGTCGCTCGAAAGAAATACACACAATTTTTTTTTCTTTCCATGAGTGACGGTCACGAGGATTTTATGACTTTTTTCCTACCTTGTTTCAAACTTTTCTCGAATGCCAACCGCGTTACGATTTAAATATATACTTTAAACTGGTGGTAATTTGTGTAAACTGTATTGCACTTTCTTTAATTTAATGAATTTCAATTTATATGCACGGATTCACTGATACTTTATACACTTTCGGGTGTAAACAGAATAAACCGCCGAGAAGTTATTCCCTTCTTATTTTTATATTAATGCAGAGAGAGAAACAAAGCGTCCATTCCTCACGAGGTACAAGCAAACTATATATATGGGAATGAACTCAGAATGGTCCCACGAGTTTTTTATGATACACACAGACCGTGCATGGAACAAAGAACTCTTCTGGGATAATTAAATCCACTATAGTCCCAATAAGTAATGGTAAATGACAAATACCATAGTTTTTGTTTTTTTTTTGCATGATGCTAGCCTGACGTGGGCAACGGGTCGCTTTGCAGATAGCTGGTGAGGGAAGCTATATTTATGGGACCTCTTTGCGAGTGACCTGTTGCCCACGTCGGGCTAGCATCATGAAAAAAAAACTATGGTATTTGTCATTTACCATTACTTATTCGGACTATAGTGGATTTAATTATCCCAGAAAAGTTCCTTGTTCCATGCACGGTCTGTGTGTATCATAAAAAACTCGGGGGACCATTCTGAGTTCATTCCCATCTTGAAAAGGACATGTTATGTGCCTTGAAAAGTGGACGCTCAATTCTGCCAGTTGAGGTTTAAGTTTTGGTTTTTGGCTAAAAATATAATAGTTACCCCTTTTTTCTTTGATGTATTCAATCTGACGTGAAGGCAGCGAGTCTTTGCTTATATTGAGGTTCTAAATGTAGCAGGGCTAGGCTGCTTTAAACCCTAGATCCATGTCCCAAAGCTGGATCCTGTCTGCTTTGCAGATAGCTGGTGAGCGAAGCTATATTTGTGGGACCTCTTTGCGAGTGACCCGTTGCCCACATCGGGCTAGCATCATGAAAAAAACAAAAACCTAAGGTATTTTTCATTTACCATTACTTATTCGGACTATAGTGGATTTAATTATCCCAGAAGAGTTCCTTGTTCCATGCACGGTCTGTATCATATATATATATATATATATATATATATATATAATAAATGTAAGAAGGAGGGGGCCAGGGCAAACGCCCGCAAAAGTGACCCCTCCATAGAAGGAAAGAGCCAAAAAGAAGGTCGCCGAGGTTCAACGCTGCCTTTTTTTTTTTTTTTTTTTTTTGAAAAGATTGTGTAGTGTGTAAGATGCACGTATGTGTAGTGAGGAATAGAAGGAAAAGTGTGTTTGAGAGCACGCGGGACTGCTCACAGGGCAGATGAGGCACGGAAAAAGATCAGCTAAAAGGAGTGACACGAGAAACGTGAGTTTCAGCACTCCCTGTCTCCTGCCTAATGTCCCCGTCGGAGTACTTCCCTGGTCGATTGGTGCCAACAATCTCCTCCTAAAATATAATGTCCTCATTTTTATTTGCCCGTTATTTTATAATGGATGTATAGTTTATTAATTTTATTATTGAGGTTTCTTCTTCAGAAAGGTAACAGATTGGGTTTATTATTCCGCATATACAGGGTGGCCCAAAATACCTACCAAGTTTAAGCCTTTATTTCACCAAAACTATTGAGAGTACAAAGATAGTTCAAACGCCATTCAAATCATCATCTCAAGCCATTTATATGACAATGTGTTCGATGTGTTGTCCTTCCGCTTCGACGTTTTTTCACAACCTCATCTCAAAATTCGATACCACCCTGTGGAGAACCTCTGTCGGAATGTCGACGATTTGACGTTCAATCGATGATTTCAGCTCCTCCAAAGTCTTTGGGTTGCTCTGGTAAACTCTATCTTTGAGGTATCCCCACAGAAAGAAGTCACACGGGTTGAGATCAGGCGAATAGGCAGGCCAATCAATGCTGCTTCCATAGTGCTTCCGATAGTCCAAACCAATGAAATTCTCTCCAAATTGATGTTAAACAAATGGCGTGAGTAGTGTAGTGGTTCAGCAAATTTTCATCGAATTCTATTCATTCTTTTCGGAGAAAATGTAAGTTAATATTGGTCGGTACCTTTGGGTCACCCTGCACCTATGTTAGGGTGCATCAAACGCCCTTAGGTTCTTGGATTTTAATGTCTATTCTCTCAAATATTACACTTGTTGCTAGAAGTGTGTATGCCAAAATTAATTAAATCGGAGGTGGTTCTGGGCGGCCACCGGTCACTTTTATATTTTCGCGGCAATTTTCGGGGGCCGCGCTATGTAAAAATATCTATTTTTTTTATTTACCAACCAGTTGACTACTTACATTGTTTCTTTTAATATAGAGTTGCTAAGGGGTGATTTACATAACATTTGAGAGAATAGACATTAAAATCCAAGAACCTAAGGGCGTTTGATGCACCCTAAAGGGGTGATTTACATAAAACATGTACCATAAACGAAACTTCACTTATAGTCTAATAATATCCTTTATTGTCTTTCAGAAACAATGGAAGCTGTAACAATGGAAGCTAAGAAGACCAGATTAGCAAGTGCCATTTTTGGTCTTGGCAATGCTCTTACAGAAGGAGATGGTACATTGACAGGAGTCCGCCTCCCAACTTGCCGGCAGGTTCTTCGATGCGTGATGTGGCACATCCAGAAAGAAATATGTGAAGGCAAACAAACACAGCCACTCAAATGGAAATCTGCCAGCATAGTCCTTATCCAGCTGAAAACATTCTACACTAAAGCAAATATTCCTATGCTTTCAGACCATCAATGCTGCAAACTAATACTTGACCTTCTTAATGACAATAACAAATTGCGTCAAATACCTGTTTCTCGCAGAGAATCTCCAAACACTTTGGCTAAGTTGCAATCCATGAATGAACGTCTTGATAAAACCTTTGGTGTATGGACAAAAGATGCAATGACAAACATTAAGAATGAGGAAGATAGAGCATTTTTAGAGTCAATGAAATCTGACAGAGTAGCCTCATTTGGTAGTGTTGACAAGAAGAAAGCTGATAAAGATCGTAGAAAAGAAAAACGCATCTTAGCGGAAGCTTCAAGACGAGAACGTCATGAATCATCCAGTGTACAAGAGATGAAAAGTTCTGTATGCTCTGATGATAGTGCCTCTGCAGATAGCTTGGAAGAAACTGAAGAAGAGGCGATTCCAGAGCTTCAAAGGAAGCGTAGTCAGCACAGATCAACATATGCAGGTACGTCTGCCTTTATTCCTCATGATATTCTGAAAAGGCCTTCAGTCGTGTCTGTTGCTACTCGACTAAACATAACTCCTGTTCAACAGGCTGTGCTCACCAAAGCTGTAATTCAAGAGGCAGGAGGTGATCCACGTCGTGTGGCCAAGTCGTATTCAACTGCTGATAAGGCTCGACGATCAATAACAAGTGCTATCGCCAAAGATATTCGAGAAAATTGGATCGCCCCAACAGCTGCAACACTTCACTGGGATGGCAAGCAGATGCATACGCTCACAAACAAGAATGGCAAGGAAGAAAGATTGCCAGTGTTGGTTGGGAATGCCACTGATGTAAAGCTACTGGGAGTGGCTAGATATCCTCGTGGAAGTGATATGTCATCAGGTGACATCATTGCCGAGCACACTTACACGTTTCTACATTCATGGAAGTGCAAACAGTCAGTTGTCAACTTATGTTTTGACACAACAGCATCAAACACTGGACACGTTACAGCTGCCTGTGTTACCAGTCAATCAAAACTGGACCGTGCTCTTCTGTGGTGTGCATGTCGCCATCATGTTGGAGAGGTAATCCTGGATCATGTGTTTGACGCTCTCAAAATTGAGACATCAAAGTCTCCAGAAGCATCTTTGTTCCAAAGATTCCAGAAGAATTGGGAACGCATATCGCATGCAAAGGATGAAAGTTTAACCAAAATTGACATTTCAATGTACAATGACGATGCACAACAACTGCTTTTATCCTGCAAAAAAAGGTTTTAAGCACAATCCGCACAAGCGCTTCATACTGTAGGGAAGACTACAAGGAAATGGCACAACTCTGCCAGGTAGTCCTCGATGATGATGTCACAAAACAAGGAACACTCCACAGACCTGGGGCCATGCATAAAGCAAGGTGGATGTCAAAGATTCTTTATTCCATCAAAATATGCCTACTTGAAGAGCAAATTTCTGTACTACCTCGAGGAACTGTAACAACACAACATCAACAGGAAAAACTGAAGGAGTTTGTTGTTTTTGTTGTTTATATTTATTGTGATTGGTGGCTCATATGTCAGTCTGCTTCAAATGCCCCATGGTTTGATTTGTGCTTATACAAGACTCTGCTCAACTATAAAGCTGTCAACTCAATCATTTCAGTCAGCGCTGTGAAAGCCTTTGATAGACATTTGTGGTATTTAACCCCAGAACTGGTTGTTTTGGCACTGTTCAGCAATGCAGTACCTCAAAAGGAGCGTCGTGCCCTTGCAGATGTGTTACTGGCCATACAACCAGATGAAATGCCAAGCACTCCAAAACACCGCTACGGTTCTGGATATGGCAAACCGTCATTTCCAAAAATTACAGAAGCGACAACCCTGGCTGATCTTGTGAACGAGGACTCATGGTTTACAGTGAACCTTCTTCACCTGGATATGACCTTCCTAACAGAGGATGTTGACAATTGGCAGAACAATGACCACTTCAAGGCAGCCAAGTCCATTGTGGATGGGTTAAATGTTGTGAATGACCCTGCGGAGAGAGCAGTAAAGCTCACAACTGATTTTGTCTCAGCTGCAAGAGGAGAAGACCACTTCCAAAATCTTCTTCAAGTGGTTGAATGTGACCGCAAAGCGAGGCCAAATTTGCGGAAACGAGCAAAGTTGGAGTAGTGACATTGGCGTTGTGTTTTATACATTTTCAACTTTCAATCAATGTAAGTATAGTAATACCGAATATTTGTATATTAGTATTATAAGTAATACCGAATATTTGCCGAATATTCGGTGCATCACTACTAAATATATAAAAGTGGCCAGTGGCCACCCAGGACCACCTCCGATTTGATTTACTTTTTGCATACATACTTCTACCAACAAGTGTAACATTTGAGGGAATAGACATTAAAATCCAACAACTTTTTGAAAATCATGGTGCGTTTAATGCACCCTAACCTATGTGCACATACTTATACATTTCTAATGGCTGAACCCTCAAACATTGATGCCATATTCGCAGCTGGAACAGAAAATTAAGATCGTTGAGTGGTTTCATGTGACAAATTCTGTGACGCAGGTGCAGAGGAACTTTTGCAGAGAATATGGATGCAGAGATCCACCCGATAGAAAGACAAGATCACGAATTGTTAGAAAATGTCAACCGAAAGGAAATGTAACCAATCAACATAAGGGTAATAGTGGTAGGACGATCAACAAGACTGTACAACACGTAACTATGGTTCATGAAATTATTGTGCGCAGTCCGCAGAAGTCAACTTGACGTTTTCAGCAGAAGTAGGTATTTCATAAACATCTGTGCATCGTCTGCTTTGTACCGAATTAAACCTTTTTCCGACAAAATTCACTCACAAGCTTCACTGACTAATGCTTAAAGACAAAAATGAATGGAATTCACAATGTGGATGTTAACAAAGCTAGAAGAAGATCCTGGGTTTTTAAAACACTCCACTTCACTGACGAGTGTTATGTTATGTTACCTTCTTGGGAGATTGATAACTTTCGTTATTGGGGAAGTCATGCTGGCGCTCCAATAGAGCTTCCCGTAGTGTTGCTAAACTCAACATTTGGGTCGCTGTTGGGTGGTATGGTGCAGTATGTCCCTGCTTCTTTAAGAATGAAATTGGAAAAGCAGTAACGGTAATACAAAATTCATCTCGTCAGATGCTGCAAGATTTTCTATTTACCACAACTAACTAGTTTATTCCGTAAAAGAAATAACTGCATTACCCCGGCCATTTTTCCAGGCGACTAATCTCCCTTCCTAAGCCAGTGGAATGGCCCCCACACTCACCTGACCTGCCCCCCCCCTTGACTTTTTTTGAGGGTTACATAAAAGACAGATCTAACCTACCAAGCCCTACACACTTGAAGACCTAAAGACCAAAGTCCATGAGGTGAGATGTTCAAATCTTCATACTTTCCATTTAAACTATGGAGTCGATGAATAAAACATACAGTATATGGTCTTATTGTAATAAAACGAGTTTTATAATATATTTTCATTTCATTTTGACTTTAACCCTTTCAGTACCATGACTATAATGTCGCACTGGTAATGATGATATATGGCGTGCTAAACTGCAACTTTTCTCCAAATGCCTCTACATGTTTATATAGGTCTAGTTTTCTTGTCGGAAAGGAACCCAAAATGTGCCTAATGTGAGGGACTAGTTACTAAATTATTTTATTTTGAAAGGGTAAAGTAATTAGAATATTATTTTTTTTTAGAATCATGATTTACTTCAGATAATTAGAATGGAAGCAAAGAGGTCTCAGAGAGAAAATAATTGCCTTACACTTTTCAGGTAAGTTGGAAACAATGTATTTTAAACTAATCCCATAGTTTTCTAGAAAGTGAAATTCTCTCAAATTTAATGCTCAATATTCATGGTACTTAAATTGTACTTTAACTTCTAAAGCTCACTGCAAGTTTTTTTTTTCAGATAATGCTATGGAAATAATTAATTTAATTTCAACTTTTGTTGATGACCATGGAGAACTTGCTTTACCCCCGGAAGGAAAATTAAAATATTTTGAAAATACTAGCGTCTTATCTCATGGTTCTACCTCAGGTAAGCAGCATAATAAGTTCTCATGAGTGCTTATTAAAAAAATTCTACATACTGTACTGTATTTCTGATTCGTAAATGAGACTTCTTATTTCTTTTCAAATACCAGTAGTGACATTTTGCAGCGCTATAAACAGGAAACCACATGCTGAAACTGAAATGAAACCAAGAGATGAAAGTGAGGAAAGAATGGAGTGGGATCCACTACTTTTGTGGTTTCGACCACGGTTTTGCTGCATTCAGGCGATAGGTTCCATGATTGAGGAAATAGGTCTAAACTGCATCTCTTCTATGGCTGCGGCTCAGGACTGTTAGAGTGGTTACTCACGAAACTTACCGGTATGTGCCTATATGCGCAAAAAGCATCATACACTAAACTTGTCTACCAAAACAGCCGTAGAGCCCATCGTATGAGACAAAAAAAAATAAAATAAAAAGGTTTTGCTCACAATTAAATATAGATTATGAAATTATAACAACATTAACAAGAACAGAGTTCAGTAAAATTAACAATCTTTCATAAAAAGACACTAAACGAAGTTCAGAGGTTAAAATGAATGATGTTTCGACTGATTCTGAAATTAAACCTTTCCGGCCCAGAGGATCCATATAGATCTATAATTGTGTTTTGTATATAAATCGTATAATTTTGCCCATTAACTCCATTTCGACCCACGCGTCACTTGTCATACAGTTACAGCTACAGTTGGTCTGACACGCTATACAAATATTATTCTCCAAGGTAGTTACTTGCCGGATTAGGCTACGAGGGGACCCTACGCCAACCAGAATTTTGGGACCCCTTGATATCATAAAATATTGAATTGAATTTGGTGTTTTCAGTACTAATTTGGAAATATACCTTTTTGAACCCACTACGGTCCCTTTAAGAATAAAACATTTTTCAATAGAATTATGTATATCAGAGACAATAAATGACAGGAACAGAGATGAAACCTGTAATTGCTAATAAATATGTATAGTAAGAATCATATTTTCAATATTGACACAATTTTAATACTTTTGTGGAAAAAGAATAGGAAAAAAACAATTAAAATTACAATTTTTGTTTTCAGATTTTTTTAAACAAATTTGTCTACTATTGATGTCATTGAACTGAAGAGGACTTTGTGATCTCATACTCAATTGACAGGAAAACAATCCATTCAGTCGATCTTGGCTCATAGTTGAATGTAGTCGATTTTGATCGAGGCAAGCTTTGAAAAGAACGTTCGCCTTCACAAATGTCCCAGTTGTGACATTGGAAAGGTGGTTTGATTTATTGCAGCATTTTGTGTAATATGTCAATGTCGATATGAGTAAAAATGTGCGAAAATTGCAGAAATTGCAGAAATTCGTCCACACAGTCAGGTTCCAGATCATTTAGATATTTCTTGATCATTTCGCCAACATTGTTCTTCAATTTGTCAGCAGTGTCATTTGCGGCCACGATGGCAGAGAAGCAAAGTCCTTTGAAATCTGGTGATATGCAGTCTTCCGTTTTGCGAGATGTGAACACCTGTTCAATGATCACAAGGAAAGTGTAAACTCTGAATTTTTTAGACGGGCTCAGATCTACCTCCCTGGAAGTCGTGTCATCAGCATGTCGTGTGCGTCGTCTTTTCCTGCTTTAATTCTCTGAATATGTCTCAAATACATCAGGCATGAGAATTTTTGCTTCAGATTCCATTTCATCAAAGTTGTCTTCATCTGGTTGATGAAATTCTCCAACGTAAAAAATGTACAACTGCACTTGCGTGTTGTTTTGCTGAAATCTCTGCAAAATTTTGTCCAACAAAATGCACATGATCGTAGTTTCCAGACGACACAATTTGTTTACAAGACTATCAGTTGTGTGTCTGGTCTTGCCCTTTTCATCCCTATCTTTTGACATGTCAACGAGCATGTCGTAAAACTGCTCATTTCAAACGCAGCGATCTCACTGACTATGCATGACAGTGCCATCGGGTAGTTGACAAGATTTCAATGTCAGAATGCGGCCATTTTCATTTTCTGTAAGACTGGTAGTCAGAAAACTCCATCACTTCCAACTGCAAATGCACATATCTCTTGCAGTTTGACGAAGAAATTTATGGCCTCCAGACACCAACCAACATTTGTGACACTAACTAAGTTCAACGAATGACTATGAATGAACAAAACTTCAGAAATCGCTCCATAGGTTTCCCGCTCAAATTCATGTACCTCACAATGAAAGTTAATTGATCTGTGTGACTTACATCTGGAGTGGAATCCACAGAAATCGAAAAGTACTTGGAGCTTTGCACTTCATCACACACCGCACAGTGTTCACAACTTGATGACCCATAAACTAGATCAGCTCATCCCAATTGTAGAGGACAAGTAGCTTGTCTTTCCATGAGCCGGATTTCCGTGTGTTGCAATGTGCTCAGCAAGAAATGGGCCAAACTGAGCTAAAAGTTCCAGAACTCCAAGAAAATTTCCGATGTGGCGAACCGCTAAGCTCTTCGTCCCCTATGAAAGCCAAATTACGCTGTGCCAAAAACTGTACCACTGTAACTGTATTGAAAATAAATTATTCTTCAACTTTTTGTATTGTGCTATGTGAATTTCGTTTTATGTATCATTTGTAATGAACTTTAGGTGATTGTGTGTAACTAGAGTACAAATATTGGCCAACAGAGGTCGCTAGTGTTGTTGTTATTATCGTTATTATAACTGTCGGTAGCGCTTTTCGCGCTTCTCTTGCTGACGTCGTTAAACTCGTTACTTTGACGGCTGTTGACCGTTACTCTGAACTTGAAGTCGGCTGACGCGGACGTCTGGATTTTGTTGTCAGTCGATATTGGAAGTTGACGGGGGGAAACGGTGTATAATATTTGTGTACAATATTGATATTCAATCGGTAATCTCAGCTCCCCAATGGTATAAGTTACATTTGTTTACCATTTCACAAATTGAGAAGTTGTTAATCTGATTATAATTACAGTCGAGATAATTGATTAGCACAAGTTAATTAGAGAAAGTGTTTATTTCGCGTAGTACTGTGCAACCAGAGATTGCTATAAAGATTGTTTGATTAATGTATCTACGTAGTGTTACTGGATTGCAAAATTTCGAAGTGATAAAGTGATTACCGAGTTTACTGTATTTGATGAATTTGTCAAATTGTGTAAAGATAACACAGGTCAACAAAAAAACTTTTTTTTTTCGTTGCCAAGGAAATTCGTACGAATTTAGGGTATTTTGGGGTTGCTGAATTCCAAAATGAAAGTAGTTTTTCCGAATTGGCTCTAGTTTGAGATAATGAATACCCTCAATTAATAGGAAACGTAACCATAACGCGTGCATATGGGAAACTACCGGAACATTCTAGATGGTGAGACCGAATAAAATGGCATTATGTATTTCATGTGTTTACTTTTGTATGATTTGAGACAATTTCAATGCGATTTGTAAGTAGGCTCCGCCTGAACATTAAATTTGTTGCATTTTTACGTGTTTCAATGGGGTACCAATTATCTCATAAATTAGAGCCAATCTAGCAAAACCGATGTCATATTCGGAATCAGCACCACAAAGTTACCCCAAAATCACTCTAATATGATTGGCAATAAAATGAGTGTTGACCAGTGTAATCATTGTTGTACTCTACTGTATTTAGTTAAGATTGTTGAATTTCACTCGCATAAGTTATGCCAACACTTAATAAGGTGTAGTCTTCCGAGTAGGAATTTGCCTTGTTTCTATGATAGTTACGTGGTCTGCTAATTTGATACTTTATTCATCCTATGTACAACCACCCGCTCCCTTTTTTTCCTCTTTACTTATCAATGTACTGTTTGTAGGTCGAAGTCTATCAATAAAAGTTTAACGGCACGAGGCGCTTGAGATCACCTGACAATCCGGTAACTGTTGAAACACTAAACGCCAGTAATTCTTTTCAATTTCTTGCTGCTTTTTTAGTTCATTGTTAATGCAGCAGTGTGTGGGACTTCTTCTTAAGACCCATGCCACTTGAGCCTTGCGATGTTTTTTACTGCTTTCGTGCCGCTTCAGAAGTTTGTAGCATTACTCCAATCACAATCAAATAGTTTTGGTGGAACAGCTCTTCTTCCATTAAAATGTTTTAGAGAAATACCTATTTCGATTACTTTGTTCTCTGCTTGAATTTTTCATGGGTCCATCTTCATTCTGATAATATGCAGGACCCTTTTCGAGTCAATTGCGCTTTGTTTTTACATTAGTTTTCGGCCACAGTCCAGGATCTTTGAACACAGTGTCGGGTTCCTTTCTCTCCACTTCTTCCCCTATTAGCTCTGGGCTTTCTTCTCCTGATGATTCTTCTACTGTCTCGAGCTCAAATCTTTGTTACTCTGCTCTTGTTGCCGTTCAGTCTTTATCTCAGTAACTATTTTACTGATTCTTCTCTTTCGTGTGATTAGGAATGACCACTTCTGTCGCGTCGCCAGTGGTGGGCGCGGTACCAAAATTTGGGGGTGCGTTACGCGGTACTGCGGTACCTCAGCATGCCCAGTGCGTTACGCGGTACTGCGGTACTTTTTCAGGTCCCCCTGGTGCGTTCCGCGGTACTGCGGTACTGCACACAAGAACAACACAAGTAATAGCACATATTTTCAGAAATTGCATATCGGCGATTTCGCACCTGAACTTTCTGCCATAATGGCTAAAAATCGATCTTTGTCACAGAAATGTAACACACGTGCAACCGGCTCAAAAGCAAGCACTGCACTGAGGCGTTGTGATAGGATGGCAACGTAACATGTTCTGAACGAAAACTTAACGTGTCTAGAGTTAGGCTGATGCAACACACGCAGCATTCGTCTTACTGTACTCCTGTAATAAGGTTTACTTCAAAAAAAGTGTTTTTTTTGAAAAGTCGTGTTTGTCGGTACCGCGGAAAGTACCGCGGGAAATTTGAATGCGGTAGCGGTACTGCTGTACTTTCAGCGATCCTTTGCGGTACTGCGTTATGCGGTACCGGTTTGGTAGTGCGGTAGTACCGCAGTACCGCAGTACCGCAAAAAATACCGCAAGTGCCCAGCTTTGCGCGTCGCAATGTAAAATGAATAGGAAATTCAGGGAGGGAGCATATATACAGTATATACAGGGTGTCCCAAAAGTCCCTATCTATTTTGTTAAAATAGGCTGAATTTCAAATAAATGTCACACTGACCTGAATACAGATGTATTTCTATACAAATTACAAGTATTACACCATTAAAATCTTTAATTAGTAGTTTCCACATGTGCTCCATCTGTATCTCTGCAAATCTCAAAGCGGTCAGCTGCATTGCGGAACACATTTCCGAGCATTTCAGGGGTTATTTTCTCAACTGCTTGCCTAATGCGATCTCGCAGATCTGGTAAATCTCGAATATTTCTGCGATAGACCTCTGATTTAATGAAACCCCAAGCAAAGAAATCCAATGGGGTCAAATCCGGAGATCGCGCTGCCCAGGGCCTATTTCCCCCACGTCCAATCCAACGATTTGGAAAACGCTCGTTTAGGTATGTCTGAACAATTCTGGCATAATGACATGGTGCCCCATCCTGCTGAAAGACTACATTGTCGAGAATGCCATCTTCAAGAAGTTGAGGTTCTAGAAAATTTTGAAGCATATCAAAGTAAACAGGCCCTGTCACTGTAGCCTCTGCAAAGAAAAAGGGCCCGTAAATCTTAGACTTCGTCATTCCAAGCCACACGTTGACTTTAGGTGAGTTTCTTTCCCATTCAGTGAACTCAGTTGGCTTTTCATTAGCCCAGATGCAACAATTATGTCGATTGATTTTACCACAGGTGTGAAAAGTCGCCTCATCGCTAAACAAAGTGTGGTCCATTAAATTGATATTTTGGATTTGTTCGACCAGTTCCGCACACATTGCTGCTCTTTTTGGAAAATCTTCCTCGTGTGAGCTGTGTAACAGCTGAATGTGATAACGCTTCTTCTTGAGCGTCGAACGCAAGATTCTGTGAACAGTTGTTTTGGGTATGGTCAATCTGTGGGATGCTTGGCGAACTGACATTCTTTGATCGTCTTCGAACACTATGCGAACAGATTCAATGTTTTGTTGTACTGTTCTTGGGCGTCCACTTCTTCCTTCATGCACAGATCCATTCCTTTTGAATTTGTTCACCAATTCACGAATTGCTTTATCTGTCGGTCTAGGCTTATGAAACGTTCTTGAGAATCGGTCTCTAATTTCACAACATTTCATTCCTCTGATGCGACATGTTACTATCATAACGCGTTCATGCACATCCATCACCAATGATATGGATCTGAAAAAATTAATTAAAAATTTAAAAATAATTAAAATAGAAATCTAATGCATGTATTTGTCTAGAAAGGTGCATGCAATCATGTCATTAAAACATTCATTTGAAATTCAGCCTATTTCAACAAAATAGATAGGGACTTTTGGGACACCCTGTATATATAATATGAAGGGAAGTTATACAAGTAATATCTAGATAAAATATTTACCCAGAGTATTATTTACAAATAATAATTACCTAGAGTAACATTTAGAAATAATATTTCTCTACTCGTAGAATAATATTTAGAAATACTTATTGAAAAATAATATTTTAAATATTTTGGACGCCCCTTTGTTACGGTATATGAAAGAAACAACCATGGACATAAATCAGAACAGACGTGACATACTCTTCTTTAATACCGGGTAAAATGATTCCATTCGTCCGCCATATTTGTACAGGCGAAAAATTAACTCTATGACGAAAATGAACTCGGTACGCTTTATTTTAAATTAAGAAAAATAAAATGTTTTTTCTTTGGAATTTCAACCACTTTATGACATTGTTAAGAATGTTGAATGATCATTACAATAGGAATTATCACAAGGAAAACTTATTATTTATGCTCTCATAAATTTGGATACCGTAATAATTTGAGGTTTGTTATAATGAACAAGCGTCATTCTCTGTACGTGACATTTAATCGACGAATTGTTATGGGTTAGATTAAATTAGTTAGGTTAAGTTAGTTTTTTAGAGCTTCGATAGAATGTACCGTCGATCAAATGGGCATAGGTTATTGCTCTACCTACTTCTATGCTAGGATCTCGTATGTAAACGAAATGTCAAAGATAAAATCTATTACAACATTAGAGAAGCGTAAAATATATAAATATTATATGATACAATGAAGTATAAAACAAAACAGCAGCCACGAGAATGTCCATGATATGTTTTGCTTGAATATTGAGCAAAATAAAAACTTGCCATTTTAAGGGTAAGACTAACCCCTTAACCCCCAGACGCAGCTCTTATGACATAAATGTGACGTCAGTGGGCGTGAGTAGTATGGGCGAAAAATGGTAGAGTGCAATGCAATGTTGCAAATGTTGATCAATGATGCAAAGGGGGATGGGGATGTTGGAAGAGGTTATGCAACAAAGGGAAGGGGGATCCCCCAAGCTGCAATGAAGGGGGAGGGGTTATGCAACAAATCAATGCTGCAAAAGGGGGAGGGGGAGCTTTGGGAAAGAAGGGAGGATGACCTCAACACAAAGGGGTAACCTTAACCTAAGGGAGGGAGAGAAAGGAGAAGGAGAGTCTTTGGAGGAGGTGGGATGTTCGAAACCTAACCTAAGCCCTAATCTAAGAAGGAGAGAAGAGAGAGTTCTTTATTCCATCAGAGTCCGTCGCATAGTGAGAGTCCAGGAGCTCAGCATCTGTTATATATAGGTTGTGGAGTTGCCAGTTACCACTTCTTTATTTCTATATTTATTTATTTCTATAAGGAGAGTTGGCAGATACCAACATTTTAATTATATTTTATAGATGAGTTTCCAGACTCTTATATAATTTAATTATATGCAGGGTTACCAGGATGCACCATTTTTTTAATTACTTATTTATTAAAGGCAAGAGAAACTTTCTCCTTAAATTGCTCGAACTAATTAAAACACATTTAGCTGCAAAATGAATCCCAATATTTTTTTTTTTTTTTTGACAATCCTTTCTATACACCTATATTTTTTATAAATAAATTTAAGCAATATCACAGTAATTGATAAAAGAATTAAATGAGACGTCTATATATACTTTTATATTAAACAATAAAATTTTAACAAACTTC
Source organism: Bathynomus jamesi (assembly GCA_023014485.1). Classification (NCBI taxonomy): domain Eukaryota; kingdom Metazoa; phylum Arthropoda; class Malacostraca; order Isopoda; family Cirolanidae; genus Bathynomus; species Bathynomus jamesi. The sequence continues at coordinate 61,215 of JAJOZX010012814.1, read as the reverse complement.
CCGTTTCTTTGTGCAGTTTCCCAAATTTTAGCCAACTCCCATATAAAAGCAATTAAGCAAGCACCCACCAAGACGCATTTTTCATGCATTTTGTTTATTTTATAAAAAAAATTTAGTGACAGAATCCATACTACGTTACGGATTTCTCGTCTAAACTGTAGGTCTAAGGTGGTTGAAAAACATTGCTACTTGACATCTTGTACTTTAGAACGGTTGTCTTTAGCATATAAAAGCACATGTCAGTACAGTGATTACTCTGACGCCATACCGAAAGTGTCTATTTACTTTTGTCATTCCTCTGTGTATATATATATATATATATATATAATATATATATATATATATATAATATATATATACAAGATGTGTCTTCTTAATTTCGTACATTTTTTTCGTTCATCTTAATATTAATTCATTCTTACACTATACTAAATTGGCAATAAACATTTTAAGTATTCTACAGGGTGGGCCGTAAGTTTCCATACATAGGAAAAATAAACATTTTTTTATGGACAACCATTTTTATTATATAATATGCTCTACATGGTTGCCATTGTTTTGAAAAACATTTCAATACGTGTTCCCCACTGTTGATGAACACGCATTAGCACAGTTGACGTTATGCTTGTAATGGCGTTGGTGATACGTTCCTTTAGATGATTTATGTCTCGTATCTTTTCCTGATACACCATGGCCTTCAAGTGCCCCCAAAGATAGAAATCAAGGGGGGTGAGATCTGGGGATCTGGGAGGCCACTCCACAGGACCACGCCGACCAATCCAAGCATCCGGAAACTGCTGATCCAAATACCGACGCACGTGAAGACCATAATGAGGTGGAGCTCCATCTTGCTGGAAGTAAACTGGGAAGTTACCTTCCTCGTTTAGCAGGGAGGGATGGAAATCTCTTCTTGCAACATGTTAAGATACCTTTCGGCATTAAGATTTCCACTGACAAAAATTGGTCCAATAATTCTGTCACCCCATATCCCGGCCCACACCATCACTTTACCGGCACCTTGCATCTTCGTCGGACTCAGCCAGTTAGGGTTAGCATTACTCCAATAACGTATGTTTTGCCGATTAACCTCTCCATTGACGTAAAAATTTGCTTCATCAGTAAACAAGATCTTACGTCAAACGCATATTCTTAGGGTATCTGAAACATAAAAACAAACGTTTAATTTTTCCTATGTATGGAAACTTACGGCCCACCCTGTATAAGAATAATATTTAATTTACCTATAATTCGAAAGACATGAATCGCTTTCATTTATTCTAAAGCCAAACCGAAAGTGTCTATTTACTTTTGTCGGGGAGAAAGCGTGTAACACTCGGAGGCTACTCCAGAATGGTGAAAGCGGTCACATTGGACTGTGGATCAAACCACATTTCGTCTCAAAGATCCGGATTTTCCTCCGCTGACTCTATATATTGTTCCAGTTATTATTATTATTACTACTGAAATTAAAAACTTAATTTTAAATTATATTATTTATTAAAGGCGTGTAGTGATCGCTGCTACCAGATGTAGTGAACGCCTTTATTTATTTACTTTCTTCTTTATTTACGCTTCTTTCTACTTTACTATCGGCTCTTTATTTCATTTATCGCTTGCTTTCTCTACTCATTTCAACACTACTTTACGTTTATATTCATGGTAGCAACGCCGAGCCAAGACTATGAAAGTCCGTTACAACACGAAGGGGGAAGGGGGGTTTTTATTAATACTCTATTTTAACACTTGTGAACGTTTTATTGATTCCGAAAATGGTTTAAGTAAATTAGGGGGATGCGAGTACGGAATTTCTATTATAATAATTTACGTCGGAGAGGGGCACAAAACAATTAATTAACTTTACGTTACATGACGTCAACCTCACGCTTCACGCGTCACCTGAAGACTGAAGACTCCCTTGGGGTAGCCCACTCTCTGTCGGCCTCTGTCCAGGATTGCCAACTCTTCCCATTTTAAACAATTTCAAACAATTTCACAATTTTTAGTAAATGATTTACATTAAATATTTTAATAATTAAACAAAAATTAATATTCTTAACTAGGCATTACTACACTCGCATCACCCCCTTGAAAATAAGTTCTTCCATTAGTAAAACTTATTAATATCGTTTAACAATTTTAATAAATTTATTCAACAAATTTATATTTTGCAATTTTTTTTTTTTTTTCTTTAACAAATTCAGAGTTGAGATAGACAAGAAATAATTAGAATGACAAATTCCACTCATATATTTTGTATCATATTATAAAAACCGAAAACTATAATTTTCACATTTATAATTTTCACATTTGCATAAAATAACATTTCACACTAATAATTAAATTACAACCTGTAACTAATCTATACATGCCAAAAAAAACAACGGAAAATTTTCTTACAGTGGCCACACAAATCTCAAGTTCACAATCTATTCCCGCGATTCCTCATCAACGATCGCTTTACATTTGAAACAGTTATTTGTATAGTTATACAGTTACTATCAGGGCAACATAGAAAAAATATTAAAAAAAGTTTACATAAAATACTGACCAAGAGCGCACATACTACTTCACGAAAAACACAACAATTATGGGCAATAATCGCACCCTTTCACTTATAATTTCATTACATAATAATCAGTACATTAATTTGCTGGACGTTGTTTAGATGACACTCCGCACGCTGACAACGGACTTCAATTTTCAATCGCAGCTCTCCTGCTCACTTCGCTAGAATGCAAGGGATTGCATCAATCAACATGCAACAGGGCAGCACGCTATAATGGTTCCGCTCTCTCTCCAATGGCGAAAAAAAAAACAAGAGACGTCCAATTCTAAAAGGATCAGGGGGGGAGATATACTGAAAGCGGGACCACGCGCTGGAATTGGACGGAATTTGCAATTCTAGAAGTCGATGAAGAAACTCGCCTTGTCTCATCTCCACTTTTGTCGGTGAACGCTGCTCTTCCTACGTCCAGCTGAAAGACTCTTCTACTGGCAACAATCAAACGATGACTCCGCCGTAGGCCGTTTCCCAACGAACCTACTGTATGTCTGTATGGACAGTACAGTCGTAGGCACACGTTCAAGCTCTCGTGGCTTGTCTACCGCGTGCTACGACACATATTTAGCGAAGCATTCGAGCAGCGTGACCAGCTACTGCCCGAAAAAAACCAGTAGACCATCTTCGATCGAAACTTTCGTGTGCCAAGACCCTGCACACGTAAATTTCTCTTCTCTTCTCTTCCGAAACTGTCCTGCGCCAAGTCTCTGCGCATTCGGTTCCTCTCTTCTAACTCTTCTCTTCCGAAACCATCCTGCGCCAAGTCCCTGCGCAGTCTGGGTTTCCTCTTCTCTCTCTCTCTCTCTCATTGGTGATCGATCACCTATCCGGTCGACTAAACTCACTTGATGGAACTCGGATTCAACTTGGTTGACTCCAAACCGAGTCTCTCGAAATTTTGAAAAAAAAGTTTATTCGCAACGTGTCTCTGTACTGCTTATCATTTCATATTTAATTTATCGAATTTTCTCGACAGTTCACTTCGAAATACTAACTACACAATTGCTCTGGCCAAATTCACGGAAAAAAAAAGGACAAATATCAGAATTTCGCAAAAATTTAATCAAATCTAGCTACCAATAAAGTCACTTATGGCAGTTACAGCGGAGAAGATAAAAAAAGTCATAAAACGCACGAAAAAAATTGTACAGTATAAATATAAAAGCGCCCATACATAGTAACTGTTAGTATAATTTAAGAAATGTTATTGTTCAAACTATCGTCAGAAATCAGATCAATACTTTCAAATACAAAAGACAACAATGAACCCCAGAAACTTCATGTCATCCATTCTCTGACAATCATGAACCCTCTTGCTTTGAGGAGGAGCACAGAAAGACGCCACAAAAACGTTACTGGCTATCTAGAAGGCTCCATTTCCGAGTGTACACTTGAGCCAATGTTTCAAATGCATTAGTTAACCCCGACTGAAGGTTTAAACAATAATAATTTTCTAAAACAGTTATTAAAAAGTAAATAAATTTAAATATTACTACCAAAAATTATTTTAATACAGTAATTCCAACTTGAAACGTCAAATTTCATATGAATTGAACTCGCAATTCGCAAATTACATCTGAGAGACAACTCTCTCCTTCAACAGAAACCCCAGTATGGTTTGCAAATCACAAAAATCCCAGTAATTTATCGTTTCCAAGTGAAACTAAAAATTTGCATAGTTATACTAAATAAGAATAGATAATATGCACTCAAAAATACACGCACCTACTGTAAACAAACACAAAACATTGCCTAATTGAGAGCGGTCGCTTTGTTTGTAAGCGAACCTCTATACAAATATCCCTAACCGAATGAAACTGCATTATATCCTGACATAATTTTGTAATTTTTTTTTCTATGCAAACGCTCAAACTAAAAAAAAAGACATTTTTCATTTCTAATACCCAAATTAAAATATCAAATCAAAATTTCCTTTTTGCAGTACAATCTAAATTTTACCATTGTCATTGAACTGGAAGAAAGAAAGAAATAAAAATCGGTCTACCTATGCAAATAAAATTGATTATTGAATGAATTTATAAACCGTAAAGAAAATATATGAAAAGAATTTTCTACACAATTTTCTGTAATTTCAAAAAAATTATAATATCGAGATTTAGTAAAATATGTATACCTTAACTCACATAGGTCCCCAAAATAAAAATAAAATTTACTGCGCACTTTTAGACCTATAATTAATAAATTCAATGTTACGCGTGGAAAGCACAATTTAGAATTTAATGCATAACATTTGTGCTTATTAAAGAAAAATCCTATGATTATTTATGTTAAACCAATTAAAATTTTGTTAAATAACTAAGAATTTACTACTCAATAGACATATACCGTAGTAACGGTTAATCTCCGAACAATATTTAAGATTGGCCTACAAGAAATCTTTCTTTAGTACAATACAATAGCCATTTTACAAAATATGTCGGAATTGTCATGAAAATGAACGAAAGAATTGGAGAGAAAAAAAATAGATAATCAGCCTACCTACCAAACTTTATGAGTATATAAATATATAAAATTATATATATAACTAATATATACGTATAAGTTAATATGTAAGTGTATAATTAATGAGTATATAAAAAAAATCCAAAAAACAAATGAATTTATAGAAAATTCCACGACACAATTTCTCTATTTCAGTTAAACGAATTCTGCTTATTTTGAAATTTAGCACAATCCTATACGGCGAGCCTCACAAATTATTATGTTTAAGACTATCTTTCGATTTGTCCCTTAAAATGTAACGTAATCCTATTTTAGCGCGAAGCGAGCGAAGCAAAAAGCCCGTAAATCTATATAAACAATTATTTAAAATAAGCCTATCATTATAATTTATGTACAACCAATCGAAATATAATAAAAATCTGCTAATGAAACCCAGAAATTTTTTTCATGTTCATGAAATGTTTTACAATCGGTACAAATTTTCGCTAAAACATTTTTTTAAGGACCGCATAAAATGTGTATCACAGTGTATTTAAACTAACAATTTACTTACGTACAAATTTTTTTCTATATTAATCGTTATTATTATATTATCACAATTACTACTAATTCCAAAAGTTTTAAACAAAAAGTAAAAAGGTAAGCTGAAACAGGCATAACAGTGGAAGAGACGAAAAAAAAAAAAAGAAAATTGAGTCCTCAGGCAGCACGATAATTTTCAAAACTATGTCCTCTCCGACCTAATGAACGAAATTTAACGTAATAATGACTCGCAATATTGAGTCGGACAAGTTTTTTCTACCGACTCTGCACGACGACTAAAATAAGTTTTGAGTCTAGACTCGATCTCAAACAACAAATTCTGACGCGCAAAACTTTTTGAAGCGACGTGACTCGGAATAATTTGGAAAACAATGGGCGCCATTTTGAAATTACATTTATAATGAATTTTAAGGAATGAAAATCGAAATTTGCTTGCAAACGGGATAAACTTTGGATTTAGATTTTAATAATCGAAATAAAATATTCATTAACGCTATTGGCTATTATACCGGGTTTGAAGAATTTTAATCGAAATACTAGTCACGTGGGTAAGCCTCACAAAATATGATGTAAGACCACCGCTAGCCACCAGATGTAGTGATCGCTGCTACCAGATGTAGTGAACGCCTTTCTTTATTTACTTTCTTCTTTATTTACGCTTCTTTCTACTTTACTATCGGCTCTTTATTTCATTTATCGCTTGCTTTCTCTACTCATTTCAACACTACTTTACGTTTATATTCATGGTAGCAACGCCGAGCCAAGACTATGAAAGTCCGTTACAACACGAAGGGGGAAGGGGGGGGCATTAATACTCTATTTTAACAATTGTGAACGTTTTATTGATTCCGAAAATGGTTTAAGTAAATTAGTGGGATGCGAGTAAATGATTTACATTAAACATTTTAATAATTAAACAAAAATTAATATTCTTAACTAGGCATTACTACTAGGCATTACTACTATTGTGGATCAAACCACATTTCGTCTCAAAGATCCGGATTTTCCTCCGCTGACTCTATATATTGTTCCAGTTATTATTATTATTACTACTGAAATTAAAAACTTAATTTTAAATTATATTATTTATTACAGGCGAGAGAGAGAGAGCGAGTTAATTCTGAGAGCTGTACACACACACACACACACACACACCACACACACACACACACACACAGACATATATATATATATATATATATATATATATATATATATATAACCAAATCCACAAGTCAGGAATCTTTGGAAAGCTGAGAATAGTATGGCCGCAAAACATATTAATTTTGTAAATATTTGAAACCATTGTGGTAGAGACTGCAAGTGGCAATTCACTCATACACCTTGAGTGTGAGCATTAAATCTACGGAGAGAAAATAATGACACCATTATTTAGCCAATCAGGATTTCAGGTCATCGTCCGGACTCGATCTCTTAACTTCCGATCAGCACCCCAGCATCTTAACCACAAGGATACCTAGGGTGCCCATTTATCTAACAGCCCAACCAGACATTCATTTTCACGAACTAAACACATTTTACTCACACTCCTACGTGAGAGAAACATATGTCCAGTAGAAAGTAAAGTCGAATAGATGCATCCAAAATTCGAAAGCTGAGACTAGTACAATCGCAAATAATAATAATACAAAATATTGTCGTGGTAGAAAATGCAATTGGCAATTCACACACACACACACAGACACACACATCGGGAGTACTCAACAACTGAAATTGAATAATATATATATATATATTATATATTATATATATATATATATATATATATATATAAATTGAATTTCACCTTAAAGTGAATTAAAACTAACTTTATTACTTAATTCCTATTTTTATTGTAAATATCGAATAACAGTGGGAAAGGAAACCTACGAAGATAGATGAAAATAAACCAAAACACACGGTCGTACTCTCAAATCTATACACACACACACACACACACACACACACACACACACACGAGGAAAGGATTTCCGAGAATCTGGGTCAAATCGAATCACACCTGATTGCCAGAGGCCTTTTTTGACCATAATTTTACCTTTCTTCCAGTCAGCTCGAGCAAAACCTCTCTTCACTCCGATTCTTAGATATACACACAATTATAATAAATAATAAGAAATAAGGTAGGCAAACCCGAAAGTACTAATAATTATATATATTTATATATATATATATATATATGTCGAGGGGTACGTCCCTAAAAGGGCCCTCGATTTGTTTTAGACGACTACGGACAATGAATACCAGGGTTGGTCCCCTTGGTTGGAGTCGGAATTATATCCGAAGGATAATAGACACGTCACTCTCGGGTTACCAGTGGATGCACTCGGCGCTCGCGCCTAGTCAACAATGTGTGTGGAAGTCACTGACCCCAATTGGTTGTAAAGTTGGTGCGGTGAATGGAAACGACTAACTCAATTTAACAGTCTTTTTAATAATTCACTTTGAATACAGAATTCTTTTTTATATCAAAAATATTTAATTACATTAAATGAAATTAAATTAATAAATTAAATTACTTAGTAAAATTAACTTTGAACAGGTTGACTAAAGCTCATATACAATTTTATATATCTCTGAGGTTAAGTTCCATTACCAAATGGAAGCTAAGTTGACCGGGAGGGGTAGTGCCACTGCAGGAATATTACAGACTTAGGTCACAGAGTTTACGTATTATGAAGATTGTCAGAAAGCAAAGAACCTCGTTTCCGACGCTCTCGGGTTTTTATAACTCGGGGGCGGAGACGAGGTAAACTAAGGTCACCTCTTAACGGGCGGAGCCTAAAAGCAAGCGCCTATAATAGTTTTCCATATTCGAATTAAGCGGAGGCGACGTTAATTTACTGCCTCGATTGGGAGATGGAACTTCGGGAGAGTTCCGGGGGCGAACCAATCATGATCGAAATAGGTTTCGCGGAATTTACATTTTTCTTTTGATAGTAAAGCATAATTGTAGGATCGAGAGGCGCCAGGGGGGCGGCCTGGAAGGAGGGTCGAACCTATACAAAAGGGAACTGATTTGGAAGGAATTTACAGGGCGCAAATGAATTTCATAATCGAGAGAATCACTTTTGCGTGATTCTTTGGAAAAGAGAAATAGGGGTTAGGAAGAGCTGAAATTTGGTATGCGAGTAGGTCGAGCTAGGGGAAATCTGGTGGGCTATAGGTTGACACAATTATGCTTTATCTATGGGAATAGATCAGGTTTTTTAGGAAAATTTAATAATAAAAAATATAAAAACTGAGATGTTTATAGACGCTTGCCTTGCATCACGTGATGCTGACAATAATAGAGACGCGGAGGGATCGAAGAATTCATGCGATGTGCATATTTTCATATGCACCTCGCATCTAACAATTTAGATTTGGATTACTGGGATTTATACGGATTTAATGGGATTTATGTGGATTTATACGGATTTATACGGATTAATGGGATTTATGTGGATTTATACGGATTACATTGGATTTCTCCGCGCATGAAAGAATGCACACTCTGTGATATCAGAACAAAGGAATTTTGGGTTCAAGGTTTAGAATACAATTCGTCGGAGACGAACTCTTTTGTACCGTAAGGATTTACACTACGGGACACTACCTCCCCTTCTGCAAAAGTAACAATTAAACAAAAAAAATAATACGGTCAACAGTTTTAAGCAGAAACAAAAACTAATATGTACATGCTAGCTAACTAATTAAAATTTTGATTTCTCGGTGTAGTGACAGCTAACGGAGGGCCGAAGATTGGGGCAGACCGTCCGGGGCTTCTTCCGAAGGTGAGGGCTCCGAAGTAGGGCATTCCACTTCAGTCGTCGACACGGGCGGCAAGCAAGGAAGATGAATATAATTATTAGTATTAGTAAGACAGCGGCGGCGTTGACGTAGGTGAGGGGCTGAACGTGGGATAAGACATGAGACCGTTCTTGGAGGGTTTCGGTGATACGATCCAATTGCTGATCCCAAGGGGGATAGTTAAAGGAAGGTTGAAGAGTTACAGAGGCAAGAGGAAGGTTGAAGAGAGGAATTGGTGGGAGGTGAGCCATAGGGTGTACAAGACGAGGCGTGTTGTTAAGGGAGCGTACTCTGGGGTTTGTGGAGATAAAGCTAGAGGTAATAATAGAACAACCGGAGGGGATTCTACTAACTGGATCCAATTGTATCATACTACGGTTGTTCGGGCAATCCAGGGTTGCTTCACGTTTTGGGGGATGGACAGGAGGAGGTCGGAACTTATTTGGAGCTGAACGGGGGTTGAAGGGTCGAATGCTCGGAACGTGCAATTTGCACGGGACGAATTTTGTAACAGCATTAGATAACAAGGTTTCTGAAAATGTATGGAAACAAATGGTTGGAGTGGAGGGCAAATGAGAAATTTGGTTGACAACGGTGTCCTACAGTGAGTAATGTCGCGGGTGGTAAACAGGGTGTACTGTTGGTAGGTTTTGGAAAGGAAAAAGTATGGGTGTTCTGTGTGTAAGATGAAACGGGTTACGTTTTCCCTCATAGAGTAAACTGTGGGAAAAAGGGGTGACAAGTATAAGCGTTGTATATTTGAGCATCGAAGAAGGGTATAACAATAATGATAGAGAATGGAGACAAAGGTAAGCATAGTGGCCGAAGTTAACATTATTAATAATTTTGGGTGTGTTAGCGGTTACTTCCGAGAAGTTCTCCAGGACGGGAATTTGGGTCTCACCTTGGGTTTGACCGAAGGTCGGTCCGGGGGACGAAGGGGGTGAGGTGGATGGGTCGCTGAGGTAGTGGCTAGGGACTCGGTATTCGCGATTGGGAGCGAGTCCACGGGCCTTGCGACGACTCCTGTGGTCGAAATCGATATGTCACCGTAGGGTCTGTTTTAAGGTCGTCGATAGGTGAGGGTGGTGATGGTGAGTCGGGGGGCTCCTCACTGGCTGCGGGGCCCTCCGGTAGAATTTTAAAGTTTGGAGTTGTCTCCGGGGCTTCTTCCAAAGGTGAGGAAGGAGCAGCAGGGAGTGGCTCCAGTTCATTTTCAGGTTCAAGGATAGCTTCCTCAGGCTGTACGGACAGGGTAGTCCGAGGGGGCCTTAGGTAGTTTTCCCACTCGTCCGACTTCTCGGTTTCGGTAGTGGTAACGCGGGGTTGGGTTGTATCCCCTTGTTGTCGGGACGACTTTGAGGGGGATTCGGATCCTCATTCGTAACCTTAATTTGGTTGGCATGAACAACCTTTTTCTTTAAGGTTTGTAAGTGTTGGATGGTGAAGGTGTTATGCCCCAGGTCTTCGAGGACGCGATATGGCCCTACCCATTTTGGACAGAGTTTTCGACTGAGGCCCGGAGGCTTCGTACCTGCCAACCAGCAACGGTTTCCAGGTATTACGGTCCGTTGCTTAGGGTACCGCTTGTGTTGGTAGTGGACCATTCGGTCGGTCTCATGGTTGAGACATCGTCGTGTATCTTCGAAAACCTGAAACGAATGGCGAGCCAGGTCGTCCGCATAGCGTTGAGGCTCCTGTAGGTCAAATCCCTCTTCGGTGGAGTCGTTTGGGAGGTCGAAAGGAAATCTTGCATCGTAATGATACAATCTAAAATGAGGGGTGTCCCCGATGAGTTGACTGTGGTTGTTGTTAACAGTCCACTGCACCATGGAGATGCACTCGTCCCAATTACGTTGGTCCGCGTCCACGAGATGTCGTAGGACGTTAAGGATCTTTTCGTTCTGCCTCTCAACCAGACCATTTGCTGCCGGATGGTACGGTGTTATTTGTACCTTTTGGATGTGGAGACGTTTGCATAACTCTACGAACATCGCGGAGGTAAATTCCCGAGCGTTGTCCGAGAGCAACACGACCGGCGTGTTGTGCCGTTGAATTACTCGTTCGAGTAAACACTTGGCAATTATCTCCGATGTATGGGCAGGCACAGGTACAATTTCATTATACCTGGTAAAATGGTCGGTGAAAACGACAACGTATTTGTTTCCATTTCGACTTTGGATAAAGGGGCCCATCACGTCCATTCCTACGCGCTCCCAAGGTCTAACAGGAACGGGGTACGCATGCATATGCGCGGTGGGCGGACGCGCTCCTTTATGCCTGGCACATGCCGAGCATGCCTTGCAATGTTCTGTTACCTTGGTGCGCGTGAGTGGGAAATGGTAACGCGCTTGGACCAACTTTAGGGTTCGTTCAATTCCGGGATGCCCAGCACAAACGCTGTCGTGGCAAAGTTTGATTGCCACGTCTTGAAGACTCTCGGGAACTTCTACCACGTATTGCCCAGGAGAAATTTGATAATTCAAAATTTGATCCTGGAAAGCATACAACTGGTGAAGTTCCGAATTTGGTTGGGCTTTTAATTGCTGCACCAAATTAGAAATATACGAGTCCTTGCGTTGTGCCTCGAAGAGCGTGTCTCTATCGAAATTGGGAATAGTCTCAATCCGATGAATTCCACGGACCTCTTCGGGTTTATTTATTCGGGATAAACAATCCGGGAGAACGTTGAGTTTTCCGGGACGGTGAACGTATTCGGGGCTAAAGTCCTGGACGGTAAGAGCCCAGCGACCTAATCGCCCGTCGGGTAGTTTTTTAGAAAATATAGAGGTTAACGGAGCGTGGTCCGTTTTTACTGTTATTTTATACCCGTAGATAATATTCTTGAACTTCTTCAGGGCCCATACGATGGCTAAAGCTTCTCGTTCAGTCCCTGAATAGTTACGTTCGGGTTTGGATAGTAACCGACTCGCATAAGCCACAGGTAGTTCGGTACCTTCTACTTCTTGGAGTAGGACGGCACCTAACCCGTAGTTAGAAGCGTCCGTGGCTACTATAAAAGGTTTACCAAAATCCGGGAACTGCAGTATGGGTTCTTGCAGGAGTTTGTCGCGGAGATCAGTGAAGGCTTCCTGATGCTCAGAATTCCATTCAAAAGTAGCCTTCTTTTTGAACAAATTGGTCAAAGGAGCGGCTATGTCTGAAAACCTAGGAATGAAATTGCGATAGAATCCTACAAACCCGATAAAGGTTCGCACTTCATCAACGTTTCGAGGAACAGGGTAATTTAGGAGAACCTGAAGTTTGGCGGGATCCGGTCGGATTCCGTCAGAGGCAAGAAGAAATCCTAAATACACAAGCGAGGATCGGAAAAATTGGCACTTAGTCAATTTTAGTTTGAGATTCTCGTTCGAAAGACGTTGGAAGACTTTGGCAAGACGTACGAAATGTTCTTCGACTGTATCGCTATAGATCACTATGTCATCTAGATAGACTAAGGCATGAGACCCTAATAATCCGGACAACACAATGTTCATAAGTCGAGAGAAATTCGCAGGACCGTTTCGGCACCCGAATGGCAAAACATTCCACTCGTAATGGCCCTGGTTGGTAGTGAACGCAGTACATGGCCGTGACTCTGGAGACAGAGACATCTGCCAGTACCCTGAAGCTAAATCCAGCGAGGTAAAATATTTAGCTTTACCAACATATTGAATGACCTCCTGCATGTTGGGAAGCGGAAATCGGTCTGGAACGGTCACTTTATTCAGGCGTCGGTAGTCGATGCACGGTCTTAACGTTCCGTCCTTCTTCTTGACCAGGATCAACGGAGAAGACCAAGGACTAACCGACGGTCGGATAACATCCAAATCTAACATCTCCTTCACGTGTTCCTCAACAACCAACTGCTGGGAGTGCGGAACGCGATATGGCGGAATGTAGATGGGCTTTGTGTTATCCGCTAGATTAATATGAAAGGGGACGAGGTTTGAACGTCCCAAAGCATCACCCTTGAGTGCGATGATGCTTTCGTGTTCGACCAAGAAGTCCAATAATTGGTCAAACAAGTCCGGGTCGCTGCAAAGGAAAGAATTTGCGGGATCGGACTCTAGACATGCTTTGTAATTAGCACGTAATGTTTGCTGAGGTACGCCTCCAGGAGTACACCTGCGTACGTCGTGAGAAATACGAATAGGCTCAGCTTGGGCCAAATAGGCCTTGCCTATTACCGTATTAGGTTGTAACGTAATGGATTCGGAACCAACATTAGCGCACAATAGAGGGATAGTTGCCTCTTCGCTAGTGCACAGACTGCGTGCAATTACTAAGCCTGAATGTTGAACTTGGTTTTCAAGAACATTCTCCACGACTACTGAAGTCGCAGGATCCACGTAAGTACCATCGTTAAAGGTAACAATTACGCGGAAGCAGACCTGTTGGTTGGGCTCAAGAACGAATTCTTCCTTAACTCTCAACTGAAACTCATCGGTTGGAACAGACTCTGAACTAACTTTCAAGGAACGCCGGACTTGGCGTGCAACGGGATTTTCACCCGACTCTAAACCATCACACGGCGACAAAGCCGGAAAAAATGGAATCCCTCCATTACTAGGATTACAACAATCCTGTAGGGTTCCATCAAAATCGGGAACATCTTCCGAAAAAACCTTCAACTCTGCTTCAACAGCAGTTGAAAAACGAACCTCTGGGTTCGACTCCGTATTCACTAACGGAATAAGTTGTCCGTGCACTTGGACAACGTTGGTTTCAAACTTAAGATCCCAACCATTTCCTTTTAGGAAGGGATAACCGAGTAAAATGTCGGTAGGAAAGTGCATAGAGTCTTGTACGATTACGCAATCGGCATCAAGCCTAACTTGCCGAGTTTCAGTTTAAGTCTAACTTGCCCCATGGAGGGTATGGTTCCTCCATTAACGTTCTTCAAAACAACCTTCGACGGGAAAAGTTCCAATTTGGAAACTCCCGGAATTTTATTCAAACTAGACTGTTTAATCAGGTTAGCGTTGCTACCTGTGTCTAGTAAACCAAACATATCTACACTTCGAACGCGAAGTGGAATAACAGCATCTTCAAACGTATTACTAATTGTGCAAACATATGACGTGGGAACGTCAACAGAGTTTGCCACAATTCTCTGTGAAGCGGGACGAGACTCATAGGTCTCGGGTTCAATGCAAGGGATTTCTGAAAAGGGGAACTTAAAGGATTCTACTACAGTGGTATCTGGATTATTCCGTGCAGGGCCCTCGGGGTCCTTAAGTGGAGCAGTAACTCCTGGTTTTTCCCACAACGGAATAGCTACCCCTGGGGAGGGCAACCCGGCTCGTCCTCTTACTGGAATCCTGGAGCCGGCAGGTCCTCTAAAAAATCATCGGGCAGATTGGTCGTCTCCCGACTTTCCAGTTCTAAGGCTGGTGATCTGGTGTATCCCAGCTCGGTCAAACATTCTGTAAAAATATTTCGAACTTCCTGGTTCGATAGATTAGGGTTAGGGTTAGTTATATAAGAGGGGGTTCCCTCAGGGTATCCCTTCTTCTTTGGCCTCCTGGGAGGTCGAGATCCTTTGGACCACTCATCCCGTCGCTGGGGCGGTGCACCCTTCTCCCGGCATTTGGGACGATCTCCCCGCCGGTGACCGGATTCCCTGCAGGAATCGCAATAAGCAGCCGCCCTGCATTGTTTTATACCATGTCCTACTTGACAGCAGTTGTAACACCGTAGGGGCGAACTTGGGGGAGTCTGTCGCGATGAGTTTGGTCGAGACTGGTTCGACGGCGCGGGCGTTGCAGAAGCAAACTTTTGCTTCTGGGGCCTTCCTGTTTGTTCGGTAGTATAACGGATGGACTGGGAGGTTTTGGTTCGTTCTTCCCTCGGTTGACGAATATTCAGATCAGTTGAGTTTGGACACGACTCCTTCATTTTGTTCACGACCGTTGCTAACGACGCGGTGAGATCCGCGTGTTTCTGGAATCTAACTTGGTGGTGACTTGGTAGGTTCGCATACATGGCCGAAAAGGACAATATCTTCGCCGTTTGCGAGGACATTTTATAATCAAAAGCTCCGTCAAGGGCTAAGATGACACTATTCATAGTGCCTTGAATGCGATTCCTAAACTCCATAAAATCTTCACCATCCTGCCAACGCAATCGGAACAAATTGTCATGGCCACAAATGGTTGAGTGTCGCTGACATCTCGGAAATTGTCCAAGAGAATCCGACGATACTGGGTCCATGTAGTGGCCGCTTCTAAGTCGGGGTTAGTGTCAACAAACTTCGATGCTGACCCTTCTTCTAGATCTACAAACCGTTGTGCTTCCAAGATCCTATCCTTGTCCGTGATCACCTTCTCATTCTCGAAATATACTTCCAGTTTGTGGAGCCAGTGGTGAACAAGTGGCTCGGTGGTCTTTCCCGCGACGGTTCCCTTAAATCTTGGAACGGACGCCGGTAAGTTGAGTAACCTGGAATACGTAATATTCGTGGCAGGCGCGGTCGCGGCAGCAGCAGTGGAAGCAGTGTTAGTGTCAGCCATGTTGATGTTGGGAATGCGGCGACGTTTAGGGAAGGACGGGCGTGGAGGTGTAAGTGGTAATAAAAATTCCCGGTCTGAATCGGAATCGGAATCGGAATGTGGCATACACGTCACGCGCGAAAACAAACAATTGAAGTGTGTTTGGCTGTGTGGTCCTAGTATATATAGTATCAGCGTGTTTGCGTTGTTTTGTTTTTTTTTTTTTGGGGGGGGGGGATGGTCCAAATTAAGTAAACTACTAATTATTTAATTAAAAAAAATTAGAAGTTTAAAAATTCGGTTAACTTAATCAAACGCAAAACAATCGAGGAAACCTCAACAACTGCAGTAACACACTAAAATATCGTATATCAGGAACGACGTGATGCTAAAAAAAACAAGTTATGCCAGTTTTGTTCTATCACTCTCCTTAAATAGGTGTTATCATAGTAATAAAAAAAACGAAATAAGAAAAAAATAAAGGTTGGGATAGCAAAAGGTTACTTGTAATCCGATTGTCGAATCGTTGGTCTCCAATGAATGAAGAGTCCCACACAAAGTCCCTTTCCGTATCCTCGATCCTAACGATGGCAACGTGAGTTCCAGCGGTGGTGGATCCTACCCTCTGCCTGAGTTCGCAAGGAAGTACCCTAGTCGTGCCCCAATCGTAATCACGGATGTGGCCTGCAATTAGGTCACAAGCGTAATTTCCGTAGCACCAAGTAAAACAATTAAAATGAAAAGAATAACCTAACCCTACCTAACCTATTCAATTACAGAAATAAAAAGTAAAATATTACACTCGGTAATTCAATAATGAAAACGAATTTAAAATAATTCACTTATTAAAATCGTTAAAGAAAAATAATAATAATGACTACTTAGTCACAATAATAGCGTATTTCACTATTACGTAATTAATTAAAATTACACGTTAATTTACACTAAGTTTGATAATTAAGAAAAATTATTAAGTGGTAAAATCACTTCACGGATCCCACTTACTCAAAGTGAAAAAACTAAACAAAAAGAAAATTAAAATTTTCTTAACGTTTGTTTGTAGTTAGTATTACTAGTCACCATTCACCGTGAATTATTACGATGGCAAAAGTAATGTTAATGATTAGTGTATAACTGTGTACACAATTTAAAGATTATAATTGGGTTAAAGGTAATCAGTGATACTTAATAGTTACGTTCAATTATCACTCAAACGTAAAAACGTTCGCGTGAAGTGACCGAGAGAGGAAACTGAGGCGACTTCGTGACGTGGCATCAGCTGGCGTCTCTCTCGATTTGAAGGTCACTCGCTGATGAGACAAGGGCTAGACGGTGACGTCATGTACAGCCTTGGCGCCTTCCGAGAGGAGTGAGGGAGAACCCGGGGCGAGATGGGCAAGACTTCGTTCACCCAAATTCCGGGTCCTGGGGGTTCCTGGGTCCTCTGCGTCTCGGTGGGACCTCCAGTGTCGAGGGGTACGTCCCTAAAAGGGCCCTCGATTTGTTTTAGACGACTACGGACAATGAATACCAGGGTTGGTCCCCTTGGTTGGAGTCGGAATTATATCCGAAGGATAATAGACACGTCACTCTCGGGTTACCAGTGGATGCACTCGGCGCTCGCGCCTAGTCAACAATGTGTGTGGAAGTCACTGACCCCAATTGGTTGTAAAGTTGGTGCGGTGAATGGAAACGACTAACTCAATTTAACAGTCTTTTTAATAATTCACTTTGAATACAGAATTCTTTTTATATCAAAAATAATATTTAATTAATTAAATGAAATTAAATTAATTAAATTAAATTACTTAGTAAAATTAACTTTGAACAGGTTGACTAAAGCTCAATATACAATTTTTATATATATCTGAGTTAAGTTCCATTATCAAATGGAAGCTAATTGACCGGGAGGGGTAGTGCCACTGCAGGAATATTTACAGACTTAGGTCACAGAGTTTACGTATTATGAAGATTGTCAGAAAGCAAAGAACCTCGTTTCCGACGCTCTCGGGGTTTTTATAACCTCGGGGTAGGCGAGACGAGGTAAACTAAGGGTCACCCTCTTACGGGCGGAGCCTAACAGCAAGCGCCTATAATAGTTTTCCATATTCGAATTTAAGCGGAGGCGACGTTAATTTACTGCCTCGATTGGGAGATGGAACTTCGGGAGAGTTCCGGGGGCGAACCAATCATGATCGAAATAGGTTTCGCGGAATTTACATTTTTCTTTTGATAGTAAAGCATAATTGTAGGATCGAGAGGCGCCAGGGGGGCGGCCTGGAAGGAGGGTCGAACCTATACAAAAGGGAACTGATTTGGAAGGAATTTACAGGGCGCAAATGAATTTCATAATCGAGAGAATCACTTTTGCGTGATTCTTTGGAAAAGAGAAATAGGGGTTAGGAAGAGCTGAAATTTGGTATGCGAGTAGGTCGAGCTAGGGGAAATCTGGGGGCTATAGGTTGACACAATTATGCTTTATCTATGGGAATAGATCAGGTTTTTTAGGAAAATTTAATAATAAAAAATATAAAAACTGAGATGTTTATAGACGCTTGCCTTGCATCACGTGATGCTGACAATAATAGAGACGCGGAGGGATCGAAGAATTCATGCGATGTGCATATTTTCATATGCACCTCGCATCTAACAATTTAGATTGATTACTGGGATTTATACGGATTTAATGGGATTTATGTGGATTTATACGGATTTATACGGATTAATGGGATTTATGTGGATTTATACGGATTACATTGGATTTCTCCGCGCATGAAAGAATGCACACTCTGTGATATCAGAACAAAGGAATTTTGGGTTCAAGGTTTAGAATACAATTCGTCGGAGACGAACTCTTTTGTACCGTAAGGATTTACACTACGGGACATATATATATATATATAGAAAGAGAGAGAGAGAGAGAGAGTTTTGTTCATTAATAAATAAAGGAATATGATTGTATCTTTTGCCAGCAAATTCCATTCACGTAACCTGGAGCCTAATAATTCCGCTTTCTTTTCGGAAGGTCCAAATCTCTCACGAGATCATTCAGCATAACCTGCGTTATCATACGTTGTTTATTTGATTCAGGTTGCTGAAAGTCTGTATCTTTAGTGTCATCAATTTCCATTGGTTCAACTTCAGACTCTTCATCCAGTGTCCATGACTTTGGGGGAGTTGGAATTGGGTTATCATCGTCATGTAGTACTGGTCTCATGGCAGATGCAAGATTTGGGTATTGAATTTTATGTTTATTTTTGGCAGAGAATCCTGAAACGTTAGTCATACAAAAATAACCATCCGTTAGGTGATTCTTGGGCTCTCTCCAAATCATTGGTATGGCAAATGGCATAGATTTGCGGGTACCTTTAATCCAGTGGTGGCCAACCATTTTTTGATGCGTGCCATTTTTAGGTTAGGTTTAATTCGGATGCGCCAAAAAAAAAAATTGTGAAAAAATTATTAATAACTTGAGAGTAAAACTAAAAATATAATATAATATTTACCTTAAATAGAAATATAATGTGAAAAATATTTACCTTAATTTTTAGTTTACATCTTAACTGCTTAAATCTTTGTTTTTTAATATTTAGTGTTAGAAGTGAAAATTTAGCACAATTCATACTAGACCTCGATGCGCCACTTCAAAGTACTTGATGCGCCACCTTTGGCGCAATGCGCCGCGGTTGGCCACCACTCAGTGAGTTTAATCCAACCCCTAAGAGTGACGGCACAGGAAATGCATGAGATATGAGGTGCCCAGGATTTGTCTTGGTCGCCTACCTTACATCCAAAATAAAGTTCGTAAGCCTTCTTCACGAGTGGGGCCATCGTCTTCCTCTGTGCCATTATGGTCAGTTCTCCACATACGTAGCAAAATGTATCTCTGGAATTAATACAGTTTCGATTCATGCTGGCGGAAAATTATTGAAATCACGGAAAACTTTTTGGAATGAAAAAACAATTTTTTCTACTATGAAAAATTTTAAAATTTGAGCAAAACTTGAAAAAAATTTCTTTCTTTTTATTAAAAATCTGTTTGTTTAAATAGCTATATTTTTTAATGCAAAAAATACTATTAAATATAGTTAACCTGGAAAAAAGAAAGTAAAATTAAATTAGTACACTTAATTTTAACTAATATTTTGGGAAAACTCTGAGTAAATAGAAAAATTCTGAAACCATATTTGGAATCAGCATCAAAAGTTCTATAAGAAACACTAAATAGTTTTCAAGAAACAAAAATGTTGTTCCCTAGTGTAATTAACTCTTTCTCGCAGAATTGTAACAACGGTTAAGGTTTTCACTCCGCTTTAGACCCACAGTTTAACGTGGAAACCGAATGCTCTTTTCTTTTTTAAAAATATAATTAGGGTATATTTATAATTTCTTTATTATAAAATCCACTCGATTATATTAGTGACTAATGATCCGGGAATAGTGGGGGGAAAATATTGACATGGTAAAGACAGCAAGAGGGTAATACGAACATTAAATCTATTGGAGAAAATATAAAGATGCCATTACTCGTCCGGACCCGTTATAGCGGTGTTACGATTGGTACATAAACTTATCATAACTCCACCCAGCTACACTGGCAACCAATCACTACGAACATCTGGCCTTAATCTTTTGGGGCGGAGCTTGGCGACTGTGCATATAAAAGGAAATATTTTTCAGTTTGGAGTAACAGTAGCTATTTTCGCGTCAGTGAATAATCATTCTCTCTGCCAGTGTATTCCCTCCACCATGGACCACGAACTGTACGCTTTTCCGGATTTGTATGAAGAAGGTGACACTGCAGCATTAACTGCAATTAATCTTTTTAACGCAATTGACCGTGATGAATTATTTCCAACGCAAACCGTTGAAGATATTTGCAGTGACGCACCTTACAATCCGACGCAAGGGACTACCATAGAAATGTAAGTGTCTATAATTTATTCACAAGAAACATGATTTTATATATATGGAGGGTTGTAGTATCTCGTCAAATACTTCATTTAGATACTCACCATTATGCTAAAATCGAAATTTTTTATGGCAATCGTTTTAAATGTTATTTGGATTTACATCTTATCGCCATTATGCTAAAATCGAAATTTTTTATGGCAATCGTTTTAAATGTTATTTGGATTTACCTCTTAAATGAGTTTCGAACCAAAGATATCTTCACATAATGGGGTCTGTCTGTATACTCTGTATATGTTTTTATTAAAAAAGAATGAACATTATTCCTTTAAGGTCCGATGAGGATTTGACACGTGTTATACAATCTTTTGAAGAATCTCGTGTCATGAATACGGAGGATATACTGATAAGTCAGCATAATGAATGTCACACCGAAATAATGTAAGTGTTTTTCGATCTTTTTCGGGTAAGACAATATATTTTCATAAATTTATTAAATGAAAGAAATCAGTACAATAACCATCTTAAACTACAGAATATACCGTTACAAATATACACACACGAACAAAAACATTATACTATACAACGAGTACGTACAATTGAAAAACGGATTTTTATCTGTCTGCATACCATTTCATCGTTTCGGCGAGTGTGACACGGGTCAAATAAATTTAAAAAATTTATAAATTCTTTATCACATGACATATGCATGAGAAATGAGACGCAGTACATTCCGCAAGCATTACTAAAATATCCTTGTATACGAAACGGGTTCCATACAACTTCGGGAATATGTAACTGAGCGAGAAATTTTACAATAATAGGGTCACTCCAGGGTTGAGTACCGAGTGAATCAAAATAGTACAGGCGCTGTCTATTTTTAAAATAGACAGCGATCCAATGAATCCCTTCATTACCGATGACATCTGTGTTCACAATAAGACTACCGCATTCTCGCGTACTTGGCAAACTCAATGTTTCATTCTTCGCAAACACGCCGATAAATTTGGAACGTGTGACTCGTTCACTATTCATTACTTTCTGAAGTGTATTAGCATCCATTTTAAAAGTAAGTGATAACGCTCCTAAATCTATCTACTTCTATTAGGGCTTGCGATTCGAGATATACTAGTACACTAATAGGCGCGTCTATAGGTTTGGCGAATTCCAGCCGCACTGAGATGTTTCCGCTCTGCTGTGGGGTTAAATGCGTATTTACGCTAGCAGATAAGTCAGGTGTAATGTCAAACGGATAAAGGTTAAATTGATTAATGAATTCTTCCTGCGTTACCCCATTACCAAGCTCATCACAATCACCTGCAATATGGGTCAGATTACTATAGGCTCTGGCGCAAAGAGGTAACACAGCGTCTGATGAATAGTCCGTGCCCATTGTTCCACCCAAAGCAGTGCCATTAACGTATAGAGTTATATTTTTAAGTCCGAAATTCTCGAATTTAAAAGCACTCTTTTTATATTTCCATTCACCGAAGCATGGTCCTGCATACCGATTAATATCCTTTTACGAAGATTTCCCAGGGCAATGTTTTCTATCTGCTTCGATGCCAACGCTGCAGGAACCGTATATAGTTTGATTTGTACTCTGTTAATAGGATATTTCACTGCAGCGTTTAGTAAATTTTTCTCAATTTCTAGTTGTTTTGGTGAACTTAATTTCACTCGCCGTACGCGGAGGTATGTGTCCATAATGTGAACCACAACGGGCTTTGCACCCTCTTCTTGATCAGCATCCAGATTTAAGCAGATCTCAGGACTCGTGCGGGTGAGCTTTATTTTCATATCCACCCCGTTGACAAGCAACTTCTCCTGGAAAGTGAAATCTGTGTGCAGCCGTCCAAAACACTCGTATATTTTCTTTTTAGAATTTTTAAATTTGTCCTTTATACTACTTTCATCTTTAGTTTGATAATATCCCTCGGCACTTAAAAAGGTAGCCTTCGCTTCTTTGGAAAAGTTGAGGACATTTTCCAGATAGGCTCGTAGATGATAGTACCCCGTGCCTGCCGATATGTTGGTCTGATTTAAATATACGTCACACTGGTTGAATATGGAGTGCAGAAAGTTTGTTTCAGGGTATGCAGCATATTTGTCATCGCAGCCCGTTCCATCAGAATGGGCTATACGTAGCTTAGCGTACATGTGCACACAGCTTGGATCAAAAAAGTAAGGGCCTGAGCTGGGTATCACGAATTCTATAGGTGCACTCGGGGAAATAATTGTGTTTAAAGGGTTAATTGTAATAAAATCACTGTGCTCAATAGAAACTTGGGTTGGAGGCAGCTCAAAAAGGGACAGCTCCGATTTACAGCATTGTGAACTACATGGGTGGATGAAGCGTGCCATGGCGAGTTAGAAATAGTGCCTCCTCTCTCGACAAGTGGTAAACAAACTAAGATTCATGAGATCAATGTCTTTAGCTTATATCAGTCAAAAAAGTGGTCAACCATAGGTTTCATTCGCTTACAGCACTTCTTTTTTTATATCCTTTTACGTTTAATACCACGTGACCCCTTCTTCCGGGCAGCCCTCTTCTTCTTCTTCCCGCCACCACGCATTTTTCTCTTTGCATCTTTGATGATTTCGTCCCGTGTACGCTTTAAATGTTTTTTTAGAGCTTCTTTAGGTTTAGCCCCGGCCAATATGTCTTCTGCAGTGTTAAGACCTGATTGTAGCGCTTTCCTTCCGAGGTATCTGGCACCCCTCTTCAGCAAAGGAACAGCCGTACGTAGTATGAATGAAAAAATGGATCCAAGTCCACTACCGCGTTGGTATCTCACCCCTCGATAGACGGTGAAAGGCTTTCTATCCATTATAACTCAGTGCGTCGAAAGTGTAGCTTCACTGTTAAGCTCCCGTTACCGAATGGGAAGTTTTCATCCTCAATCGTTCTTATATATATTGAGATATTGGTTATTAAATTAGTTGCGACATTCACATAATGGGGTCTGTCATATGTAATACTCAAACTCCTTCCTCTATGGTTGGGGATGTGAGCAATGTGCAGCAGGCGTGCCTGGGTATCCCCAACAAACTGGTGCTCCACTATATTACTGTAAATATATCACATGTCTGGGGACCTTTCAGCCAATTTCTCCATCTTCAATTGATACATTAATCTGGACAAGTCATGCTGTGTCTCGTGAAATGTGTCTCTTTGGAAGGCTGCGCTATATCGGCCATTGGTTAGAATTTTGAACATTCTATGGTCTTTAATACGTCTGTTAGTCTTTGATTTTAGGATTAGTGTATGTGCAGGGTTTCCTTTGTTTACGATTTCGTATACTAAATCATTCGTGAGGTTTGAGTTTCTTAAACTTACGTTTAAGCCTCTCACAACATCCTCGACCGAACCATATTGACCCAGTCCTAGTCTTACTTCTGTACTGTAATACCGTGCAACCTTAGTCCGAGCGATACGTATAGTTTCATCCATAGCTACCCCAGCTTTTTCACACTCGTCAATGTCTCTAAGAATCGTAAAAACGGTTTCTTTATGTTCAATATTTAAAAAGATGGTGTCCAGCTGAATTTCGCATATCCCCACCTCATACGAATCACGACCCAATTCAATGTGCCCGTGGAGTTCTGTTACAAAGTTGGCTAGTGTGTTGTTAGGGTGTACAGACAGGGACGAGGAGGACGGGAGTGTGACGTAGAAATGGTTAGGAGCCATGTTGCATACTATTTAAGCTTCATTATTGCATCAGCTTTTATATAGGTGTTGAAGCTTTCTGGGTACCCTAGCCATTTCACCAGGTACATTTTTCTCTTTCCTGAACCTTTGCTTCCTAAAATTTTCTCAATTTTAAACACATTTTTTCCTAAATTAAACGCAACTTTCTGCAATTCCTCGCGGTAAAAGCCTCCTGAGATTTCTTCCCCATTCAAATCTTCAATGTAATACATCATATCTCACCTTTATGTCTCACAGCCCTAACTTTAAAAATCTCGCGTGTCCACCCTTGCTCAAAACCCTTTGCGAATTTATTCCCCGAACGCGACAGCCTTACATAATCATTGATTTTAAAGCGCGCCGAGTGTGGTGGTGGTGTTGGTGATCCATCTCTTCTCGGGAGCGTACCTCTTTCTAAAACTTCGTTAGGTGTTGTCCCAATCGTGCGATGGTGTGAGCAGTTGTAGGATGATGCCAATGATTCCAGAATGTCTAGAAATCTGTATGTGTTTTTATGTGTAAAATAACGGTGCATGCGTTCCTTTATGGTGCGCTGAACTCTTTCAGCTAAAGAAGCCTTATGTATAGAATTGGTTGTGTAATAGCTGATATTAAACTCTGTCAACATGTTCTGAAAAGCACGGCCAATAAATTCCTTCTCCATATCCGTACAAAAATAGCCAGGAACCCTGTTTTCTTTTAAC
Organism: Bathynomus jamesi; assembly: GCA_023014485.1. NCBI lineage: Eukaryota > Metazoa > Arthropoda > Malacostraca > Isopoda > Cirolanidae > Bathynomus > Bathynomus jamesi. Next base: position 36,036 of record JAJOZX010012814.1, on the reverse strand, counting down.
ATTAGCGTTTTGGTGGCTTTAGCAACTGTTTCAGGTGATTTATTTTTCAGAGGAACTAGCCACAGATATCTAGAGAATACGTCTATTATGAATAGAATGTAGCGGTAACCATCGTTATACACAGAATATCTTTGCATGTCTGTTAAATCTGCTTGCCAAATAGAATCAATCGAGGAAGCCGTTGTCTTGGCTGTTTTAAACCTTTTTCTCACAGGCTTATGAAGCGTATAAGTGTCGAGGGGTACGTCCCTAAAAGGGCCCTCGATTTGTTTTAGACGACTACGGACAATGAATACCAGGGTTGGTCCCCTTGGTTGGAGTCGGAATTATATCCGAAGGATAATAGACACGTCACTCTCGGGTTACCAGTGGATGCACTCGGCGCTCGCGCCTTGTCAAAAATGTGTGTGGATGTCACTGACCACTCTTACCTCAATTGGTCGTAAAGTTTCGGAAGATCACCTTTGAGTGCTTCCGTACGGAGGTTGAAACGAGTTTATGCGGTGAATGGAAACGACTACTAAATTTAACAGAGTCTTTTTAATAATTCACTTTGAATACAGAATTCTTTTTATATCAAAAATAATATTTAATTAAATTAAATTAATTAGTAAATTAACTTTGAACAGGTTGACTAAAGCTCAATATACAATTTTATATATATCTGAAGTTAAGTTCCAATATCAATTGGAAGCTAAGTTGACCTGGAGGGGTAGTGCCACTGCAGGAGTAATTATCGACTTTAAGTCACAGAGTTTACGTATTATGAAGATTGTCAGAAAGCAAAGAACCTCGTTTCCGACGCTCTCGGGGTTTTTATAACCTCGGGGTAGGCGGAGACGAGGTAAACTAAGGGTCACCCTCTTACGGGCGGAGCCTAACAGCAAGCGCCTATAATAGTTTTCCATATTCGAATTTAAGCGGAGGCGACGTTAATTTACTGCCTCGATTGGGAGATGGAACTTCGGGAGAGTTCCGGGGGCGAACCAATCATGATCGAAATAGGTTTCGCGGAATTTACATTTTTTTTTGATAATAAGGCATAATTGTAGGATCGAGAGGCGCCAGGGGGGCGGCATGGAAGGAGGGTCGAACCTATACAAAAGGGAACTGATTTGGAAGGAATTTATAGGGCGCAAATGAATTTCGTATTCGAGAGAACCACTTTTGCGTGATTCTAACGAAAAGAGAAATAGGGGTTAGGGAGAGCTGTAATTTGGTATGCGAGTAGGTCGAGCTAGGGGAAATCTGGTGGGCTATAGGTTGACACAATTATGCTTTATCTATGGGAATAGGTCAAGATTTTAGGAAAATTTAATAATAAAAAATATAAAAACGGAGGTGTTTATAGACGCTTGCCTTGCATCACGTGATGCTGACAATAATAGAGACGCGGAGGGATCGAAGAATTCATGCGATGTGCATATTTTCATATGCACCTCGCATCTAACAATTTAGATTGGGATTAATCGGATTTATGTGGATTACATGGGATTTATGGGATTTCTACGGATTACATGGGATTAATGGGATTTATGTGGATTACATTGGATTTCTCCGCGTATGAAAGAATGCACACTCTGTGATATCAGAACAAAGGAATTTTGGGTTCAAGGTTTAGAATACAATTCGTCGGAGACGAACTCTTTTGTACCGTAAGGATTTACACTACGGGACATAAGCGTCCTGCTCCCTCAAAAATCTTTCAACATCTTTTTTCCCTACTCCGTAAACACTTCTGTACAGTCTATCTACACCGCCGTAAGAGGATGGGTTAGAAATGTCATAATAGCGTTTAGTTAATACGTTAGCCATTTGCGTATTTTAGAGGCACGTGGGTAGGGTTGACCGTTGTTTAACCTCTTCTTTCTCCTCTTCAAAGGTGTTACCGCCGGGGGTGACGGCGTCTTCAACTGTGTCACATGCGTTGCATGTTCCAAGTCTTTTAACCTGTTCAGATTTCCTATCAACGTTTTAGGGACATTTATTTGTTGTAGTCTTGCTTTAATATGCTTCCATCCTGATGGTGATGGCCTATCCCACTTTCTCACCAGATCGTGGACAATGTCTACGATATTCGATCCCTGTACCTTTGATCCTTTCACAATGATCTCGCCTGTATCGGTCCATTGTATGGCTGGATCCTCATTCAATAGATTATAAAGACTTAAGCCTTTACTCCTCAATGTATGTGGGAGGGTGCTTTTTAATACATGCTCGATATGTTGTGTGGCTAATCCCTTAATTTTTGGTTGGTCAGCTGTATCGTCGGGCACAGATCCTATGTCGCCATGTCCATCGTCCCCCGTGCTGTGTCTAATAACCACAGGAATCTCTGTAGGGTTCTTATAATTTTCGTACTCGTGAAGAAATTTCTGCAGAGCTTCTTGGTATAAGATTCTTTTCTCATCAGGTGTTTTTTCACTGTTTAATAGGGCTAGCAATTCGCTTTCCATTCTTTTAAGTCTGCTTTTACGGGGATCTAGATCCGTGTCTGGATTCCTTTGCAGTGAAGCGTACACCTCGTGGGAAATCACTACCACTTTCTTCATTATATTAATCTAGTCAGTAAAGGACCCAAAACTGAAAATAAGATGGGGAGAAATGACCTTCCTGTTTGTACAATAATTCGTTTTTTCTTCGCTACAGTTTGACTTTTACGAGCGAGTGCACGTATTATGTTCTTGTAACGGCGTAGGCGAGCCTTCTGAGGGGTTTTCATTGATACATTGCAATTTATAACGTTAAGACAGATTTCACAGATGCATTTTAAAAAGTCGGCGTCGATATTTTTAATAAACATCTGCTGCATTGCCCGGGGCAGTCGATGATAGATTTTTATTAATTCACGATATTTCTTTAGTCTCTTTGTCATTCTGGAATATACACCGTTTCAGGCTCGTTTGGAAATATATTCGTTCGTAGAAGCACTCTCAACGTGTTTCGCGGATGAAGGTCGCAAAGCAAATATCCGTAACGCGTGCTTGTAGCTTCTTTATAAACTTCCAAAAACCCCTTACGCTGATTCGGGAACATTTGATTGGCTAATACCCCAATTTGTGATACAGCTCTACGTTGTGCGAATAAGACTAGATATTGCGTATTTAACGACACATCGCGCATGTATCTATTTTTGAAAAATAGATTCTGATTCATGAAGAACACGCTTATGTTAAGATGGTGGGAGAATACTGTAAATGTCTCGGCAAACGTTTTATCCATCTCCAACATGAGATCGTCAATTACAATGACTGTATGTTCATTTCTCTTTAACGAATTAACGTCATATACGCCTTTGTGGAACAAAATAAGTTTATCATCTTGGTACTCGTTGAACACTGATTGATACGTCGAATAGCACCATATAACTTTATGCACAAATTTCGAGAACATCTCTCCCTTTTCTTTAATGATTTTAAGCATAAACACAGTTTTACCACATCCTGTAGGTCCAGATATAATACATGTGGATGGGCTCGTGAATCTGAATTTTTCTACAGAGTCCATTTCTAACACGTCCTAAACCTAACCTAAAAATGGCACGCATCAAAAAATGGTTGGCCACCACTGGATTAAAGGTACCCGCAAATCTATGCCATTTGCCATACCAATGATTTGGAGAGAGCCCAAGAATCACCTAACGGATGGTTATTTTTGTATGACTAACGTTTCAGGATTCTCTGCCAAAAATAAACATAAAATTCAATACCCAAATCTTGCATCTGCCATGAGACCAGTACTACATGACGATGATAACCCAATTCCAACTCCCCCAAAGTCATGGACACTGGATGAAGAGTCTGAAGTTGAACCAATGGAAATTGATGACACTAAAGATACAGACTTTCAGCAACCTGAATCAAATAAACAACGTATGATAACGCAGGTTATGCTGAATGATCTCGTGAGAGATTTGGACCTTCCGAAAAAGAAAGCGGAATTATTAGGCTCCAGGTTACGTGAATGGAATTTGCTGGCAAAAGATACAATCATATTCCTTTATTTATTAATGAACAAAACTCTCTCTCTCTCTCTCTCTCTTTCTATATATATATATATATATCCCGTAGTGTAAATCCTTACGGTACAAAAGAGTTCGTCTCCGACGAATTGTATTCTAAACCTTGAACCCAAAATTCCTTTGTTCTGATATCACAGAGTGTGCATTCTTTCATGCGCGGAGAAATCCAATGTAATCCGTATAAATCCACATAAATCCCATTAATCCGTATAAATCCGTATAAATCCACATAAATCCCATTAAATCCGTATAAATCCCAGTAATCCAAATCTAAATTGTTAGATGCGAGGTGCATATGAAAATATGCACATCGCATGAATTCTTCGATCCCTCCGCGTCTCTATTATTGTCAGCATCACGTGATGCAAGGCAAGCGTCTATAAACATCTCAGTTTTTATATTTTTATTATTAAATTTTCCTAAAAAACCTGATCTATTCCCATAGATAAAGCATAATTGTGTCAACCTATAGCCCACCAGATTTCCCCTAGCTCGACCTACTCGCATACCAAATTTCAGCTCTTCCTAACCCCTATTTCTCTTTTCCAAAGAATCACGCAAAAGTGATTCTCTCGATTATGAAATTCATTTGCGCCCTGTAAATTCCTTCCAAATCAGTTCCCTTTTGTATAGGTTCGACCCTCCTTCCAGGCCGCCCCCCTGGCGCCTCTCGATCCTACAATTATGCTTTACTATCAAAAGAAAAATGTAAATTCCGCGAAACCTATTTCGATCATGATTGGTTCGCCCCCGGAACTCTCCCGAAGTTCCATCTCCCAATCGAGGCAGTAAATTAACGTCGCCTCCGCTTAAATTCGAATATGGAAAACTATTATAGGCGCTTGCTGTTAGGCTCCGCCCGTAAGAGGGTGACCCTTAGTTTACCTCGTCTCCGCCTACCCCGAGGTTATAAAAACCCCGAGAGCGTCGGAAACGAGGTTCTTTGCTTTCTGACAATCTTCATAATACGTAAACTCTGTGACCTAAGTCTGTAAATATTCCTGCAGTGGCACTACCCCTCCCGGTCAACTTAGCTTCCATTTGGTAATGGAACTTAACCTCAGATATATATAAAAATTGTATATTGAGCTTTAGTCAACCTGTTCAAAGTTAATTTTACTAAGTAATTTAATTTAATTAATTTAATTTCATTTAATGTAATTAAATATTATTTTTGATATAAAAAGAATTCTGTATTCAAAGTGAATTATTAAAAAGACTGTTAAATTGAGTTAGTCGTTTCCATTCACCGCACCAACTTTACAACCAATTGGGGTCAGTGACTTCCACACATTGTTGACTAGGCGCGAGCGCCGAGTGCATCCACTGGTAACCCGAGAGTGACGTGTCTATTATCCTTCGGATATAATTCCGACTCCAACCAAGGGGACCAACCCTGGTATTCATTGTCCGTAGTCGTCTAAAACAAATCGAGGGCCCTTTTAGGGACGTACCCCTCGACACTGGAGGTCCCACACCGAGACGCAGAGGACCCAGGAACCCCCAGGACCCGGAATTTGGGTGAACGAAGTCTTGCCCATCTCGCCCCGGGTTCTCCCTCACTCCTCTCGGAAGGCGCCAAGGCTGTACATGACGTCACCGGCTAGCCCTTGTCTCATCAGCGAGTGACCTTCAAATCGAGAGAGACGCCAGCTGATGCCACGTCACGAAGTCGCCTCAGTTTCCTCTCTCGGTCAACTTCACGCGAACGTTTTACGTTTGAGTGATAATTGAACGTAACTATTAAGTATCACTGATTACCTTTAACCCAATTATAATCTTTAAATTGTGTACGCAGATTATACACTAATCATTAACATTACTTTTGCCATCGTAATAATTCACGGTGAATGGTGACTAGTAATACTAACTACAAACAATCGTTAAGAAAATTTTAATTTTCTTTTTGTTTAGTTTTTCACTTTGAGTAAGTGGGATCCGTGAAGTGATTTTACCACTTAATAATTTTTCTTAATTATCAAACTTAGTGTAAATTAACGTGTAATTTTAATTAATTACGTAATAGTGAAATACGCTATCACTGTGACTAAGTAGTCATATATTAGTATTTTTCTTTAACGATTTTAATAAGTGAATTATTTTAAATTCGTTTTCATTATTGAATTACCGAGTGTAATATTTTACTTTTTATGTCTGTAATTGAATAGGTTAGGTAGGGTTAGGTTATTCTTTTCATTTTTAATTGTTTTACTTGGTGCTACGGAAATTACGCTTGTGACCTAATTGCAGGCCACATCCGTGATTACGATTGGGGCACGACTAGGGTACTTCCTTGCGAACTCAGGCAGAGGGTAGGATCCACCACCGCTGGAACTCACGTTGCCATCGTTAGGATCGAGGATACGGAAAGGGACTTTGTGTGGGACTCTTCATTCATTGGAGACCAACGATTCGACAATCGGATTACAAGTAACCTTTTGCTATCCCAACCTTTATTTTTTTCTTATTTCGTTTTTTTTTATTACTATGATAACACCTATTTAAGTCTGAAATAGAGAAACCATAATTTCCCGATACGTTACAAGAAGAATTGGGGAACCTTCAGAGAATTTAATCAGCTTCACAGAATCCTCCGATCCACTACAAGAAGAAATCGGAGAGTAGTATAAGAGACTACTGCGATTCCCTATACGGTACCAGCTACTCCAGAGTATCAAATCTGTTGCTGCCACCTACCAAAACCCCGTCAACTTCGAACCGACCAAGGCCATAGACGGAGGGGTTAACAAGTGGCGACCTCTGCAACCAGGATTCTTTCAGTCTTCCAGACCCTGGAACTAGAACCAACATTCAGTTGACCGGCGTGTCACGACTTCCAGTTCTTCACATCCCTCATTCGACCGGTGTGTCACGACTCCAAGTTCTCTACGCCCATTCTTCGTCCAGGAACAAGTGGCCGGCAAGACACGTCTTCAGGACACGTCTTCAAGGATTTCGCCGTAGGAATCTTGTTATGTACAGATCCTTTTTCCAAAGTAAATACTAAACATTTGATAAGTCAGTATAATTAGCCGTTAATAATTAGTATCAAGCCAGAATCAACACAAAACAGTGAACACTCCATCCACCAGTGATACATTTCTTTTTATTGAAACCCGTTATTTCCACTATTATAATTAGCATAGAATAATTTTATTTAATGTACCAATCACAATATTACCGTACATTCACGGACATTTGAGTGAAATTTTGTTTACATTTTTTATTATTTTGTTTACAATTTTTTTTCAAATTTTTCCCTAATTAGGCAAATTGTGTATTATTTGTGTATTTCTTAGATAGAGTAGATAGGAAACCCACTCCAGTTTATAGCAGTTCAAGTCAGTCGGTTGCATCCAGAGGGACACCCGCCCCAGAAATCAGCCCCCAGAGTAATCCGTTCCAGTTGTTGAATCCAGTAGGATCAACACAGTCGGTTTCCAGTCAGTCGGTTTCAGTGCAGTCAATTTAATTCAACCTTCTTTTTTTTTGTTGTAAGAAGAAAGGAATTGACAGATTTGTGTCTTTTCGCATGCAGTATTTGCGTATATAAATATATAAGTGAATTATATATTTTATTGTTTTTAATTTGTTTGTAACAAAAACGGTTTCTGCAAAGTATATGGTAGATTTATGGAATTTTTTGAGTTCATACATTTCGAGTAATATGTCGAAATCGACAGGCAAGTTTTGCATCTTCGTTTGGGACGACTTTATGAAGTGTTTATTTAAACCGAAATAGCTAATGTCACGCTTAAGTTTTTTCGTTTCAATACTGTTGTAGTGTTGTATATACGATATTAGGGATGTTTACTTTTTTTCTTTGTTTCGCTTCGCCTTCCTCGTTTGTAAGTCCATTTTTATTTTCCTTTGTCGTGTTTCGAAGAAAATGGATAGATTTAGGAAGACGGGATGGTCGGAAGCTTTCTGGACCCCGCGCGAAACCATCGATGACGCAGACGAAGTATGTTCGTATGTTTCGGAAACGCCTTCTTGGGCTCACGAAATGGTGCATTTTGACGAGAGCTTATAAATTTTCATGAAAACTTCTGTCAACAACCAAGCAGCGGTTTTGGCTCTTGTTGACGACTTCTGTAAGGCGAATTACATTAGACAAGACGTATACAAGAAGTTACTTAAGACGGCTACGAGAAATTTTGATTTGCGTTCTCGCTTGACCTGCATTGATGATGGTTGGGAAGAATACAGTACTGGAGAAATTATTCTTCCTATTGAGTTTGATTCAGTCCCTTATCTGACCCCATTTGTGGTCGTATCTGAGGGAGACTGGGATGGAAATGTAATCCTAGGGATGAATTTCTTTATTACGCACGATTTCTATGTGGCCGATAGAGAAGTAGACCTAATTCGAGGAGAGAACCCACCTTTCGAGTATGTTTGTCACCCCTACTCTTCGCTCTTTTTGACTGAGGGTGAAAGAATTGTTTCAGAGAGACCGAATGACTTCCTTGAACCAGTTGAATATAAAGAGGAACTGCTATTAGATGGGGAAGATTCTTCATCAATCGTCAATTGTTCTGTTCCAGTTCCGGCGAACGAGGAACTAGAAAGCCAACATACCTTTGGTAATTTTGAGCTTGAAGACTCGAATGTCTTCACAGTAGACCCCTGTGACTCCATCGAGAGCGAGTCACCCCCTTCGGTTACAGTTAGGCAGGAACTTGAAGTTCCCAGTGTTTTGGCTATTCCAAATAAATCTGAAGACTCATCTCCTTTGAGTTTCGGTTTGGTCATTTCGCTTGAATCCCTATTTAAGAAAGATGGCTTTATTCTGTTTTCAAAGGTAGAGGATTTTCCACCCAATTCCGAGACTAAGCCTACAGGTGCCGGGAGCGAACCCGAACCTACTCCGCCGTCGGAAGTTGTTCGTACGGAAAGGCAAGCGCGGAATACACTTGTCCATCCAATTAGTTTGTATAGCATGCACGATACGCTGGGTGTCCTCAGTACGACGAGGGAAGTGTGAAGAGAGGCTGTCTCAAACCCCACGACGGAAGCGCTCTATGAAGAAACTGTCCCAGACATCACGAGGGAAGTTCTCGATGAGGGGAATTTTCCGAGGGATCCCCCTTCTGCAAATTTAGGTGAGGTCACGGAGAACTCGCCTATGTCCCTCGGACATGATGCAAGCTCGGCTTATGACCTCGCGTCTCATTGTCTTAATGAGGTTCAAATCTTGCCACGCGCCAACAACGCGTCTTTGACGAATTCGGAAGAAAATTGCCACTCTTCTCTTTCCACCAGAGGGAGTGATGCATCTTTGCATCGCTCTACAGGACAACGTTCATTCGATTCTGTTCTTTCTAATCAGGTTTGGAAATCGAAATTTTGCAGTACCATTTCAGACACCTGCAGAAAGCCTTCTCTTTCTCCTACTGAACAGAAGACTTATCTTCCTCCTGTTTCTCGGCCGATGAAACAGAATACTAATTTTTCTCCTGTCTCCTTGTTGGCCCTTCCTCAGTTCAAACCACGGGTTGATAACCTCGGCATTGACCATAACCTTCCTTCTCTTCCTCTAAATGTTCCTTTCTACCACCATAAAACAGCTTTTGGGAATACTTATGTTCAGAATTCATCGGCTTTCTTCGTTCTTGTCATCTTAATCTGTGTTTCAAGTCCTTTCTTACCCTTCTCTATCCCTATTATCTCACAGCCCGATAGGCCACCGCCCTTCAAGGTTATCTCCAAGATTGGCCCCACTCGTTCAGACTCCTGCCTGTTCCTGAATATTCGATTGGTCACAATTTTCTGGAGCCATCTGCCACTTTGATTTCAGAAGCGGAACTTCCATCACTAAGGTCACTCACGTAGCTCCAAAAGGACCGAATACACGAAACGAAGAACAGCACTCATAACGTCGGTTTACCCCAATTACAAATTGTTTCTTTAACCGTACTTCCAGTTCCAGAGCTACCACCACACGTACTCTATATAAATGTTAGGCGATACCTGTGCAATCATGCCCTACCTTTCACTGCACAATACCTTAAAATTTTATACCTTCCACGCTATGGAGTTTAGTCAATTCCAAAGTTCTAAAGAAAGTTCTCAAATGACCCATATCTGTTCTAAACCTTGCAGAAATCGTATCAATTTCACTTAAGTACTTTTCCAATAGTTCATTGAAATTCATTTCTCTCAAATTTGGTTCTCATAAAGTTGATAGTACCTAGTGGTTTTTACCCTCCACCCCTTCTCCCTAAAAATTATATCCGTTGAATGACACCGAGCGTTTCTATATACTTATCAACGCCATACGCGAGTGCACCCACAAACAACCATCTTATTAAGACACGTACATAGTTATAATTTAAAGAAATAGTACACCGATTAATGTATGAGGTAATCTATACACGATATATAGTGCAAGGTCAAGCTTCTTGTCCCCTCCTCTTGAGTTGGCCTGGTGAAGTAAAGAGTTAGTGTCTTGTGCTCTCCACTTCACATAAAGAGGTACTCCCGGCTCATCTTGAATTATTCTGAGCCGGGAGTTTAGTCTTCTTTTGAAGATATCCACCGCTGCACCACTCTTGTTCCCTAGTTCTTTGGGCAGCTGCTTGAATAGGCTTGGTCTTCTCACAACAAAACTATTTTCCTTCAGGATTGAGGATGCTCCTTGTCTAGCCTTTAATTTGGGAACACGACACATTCTTTCTTTTCTACTTTCTACGGTTGTTTGAGTGGTTATAGGGTTCAAAGTAAGATTAAGGACTAGTTCCTCCATTATTTTCCCGAGTGTAAATAATGGTGTCCAGTAAACCCTCGTCCAACGCGGGGGTGTTAGGTTCCTTGAGAACGGAGCGTTAGGTAAATCCGCGTTGGACAAACTTAATACCTTATGGGATAAATGGGGATACGTGAACACGGCCGCGTAAAGTCTCTCATTAATACTTAGATACGTAGATTTTTATTCACACATAAATGAATTTCCCTACTTATATTGTATATGAAGTAAAAACATAATAAAATTCTAAACATAATGATATTTACATATGGTAAACAAAAATATATTAAGTGAAAATAGCACGTATCTTTTCTTCACTCTTTCGGATGGTGCGTATGGTAGACTCATTCACGTGATACTCGCGGCCAAGTAATGTTATGCTCATACTACCACGCAACTGATCTAGAATCCTTATTTTTTCGGCTAATGTCATAACTTTACGACTTCTCTTCTCTTCACTATCATTTGCGGATGCTTTACGTTTTGGTGCCATACTGCTGTCTAAGGGTAATAGCAAAACAACGGCAAAATACGACAAAAACAATCCAACACAACTTCACTGAACTTAACGCGGTAGCGGGACTGAGACAAAGGGTGATGCGAGGGGTGACGCGAGAGGGAGGGAGATGCGGGAGTGTTGGAGAGTGTAGGAGAAAACACTAGAGCGCGCATTGGCACGCGTACAGTACTACTGTATTAGAGCGTGTTTGGCGGACTGTGTATAATCAAATTTTCCGCTTTTGGCAAATAATTTTTCGCATTTATTTTTCCGTGTATAAGCAAATTCGCGCTGGACAAACACGCGTTGGACGAGGGTTTACTGTCTCTCTCTCTTTTTCTTTCCAGTGAATATAAGTTTAATTCACTTAACCTTTCCCAGTAATTTAGTTCTTTGTATCCATTGATCTTGGTTGTGAAGCTTCTCCGAATCCCTTCTGCTTGACTAATGTCCTCTTTTTTTTATATGGGGATGTTAAGGCTGAGCAGTATTCCAACTTGGGTATGATCAATGTTTTCAATAGAGTAATTATTATATTCCTATCCCTTCTTTTAAAGGTTCTCAGTATCTGTCCAATTATTCTCTTTGCTCTGTTTACTGCTATCTTATTTTGTGTTTCAAATTTCGCGTCATCAGTCATTACAACTAAATCTTTTGCTTTAGAATTTTTCTGAATTTCCTTTCCATTTGGGGTATAGTATTCCATGGATTTTAGGTCCTTCCTTCTTCTGTACCTTAATAGTTGAAAATTTTCAGTGTTAAATTTCATATTATTGCCTTCAGGCTAATTGTAGATTCTGTTCATGTCTGTTTGTAGAGATCCTATATCCTCTGGGTTTCTTATTTTGTTACTAATTTTTGAGTCGTCGGTAAAGGATGTTACTGTGGTGTCACTGGTAACTTCCGAAATTTGCCTATTTCGACACAGAAAAATAGTTGAATTATCGCGATATTCGAAATTTCGAGTGTCGAATTAGCGAGGTCCGAGTGTATAATGCGGTAGATAGAAATGACTGTGGTTTTTATGGTTTAATTAGAAAAATAAATGAATTATCTGTTCAGTGATTAACAATTATGTACACTGCGTTCGCACTTATTAAGCAGATTACATTTTCTCCAATGTTTTCAAAGGTTTTTCCCCGATTTCAATGAAATTTGTAGCAAATAATCACTATATATAGCAGCATTGCTGGTATTCATTTCGATAAAATATTTTGATAATTAAAATAATTATCTCATTTTATTGAAAAATATGTAAAATATTGTGTTCCGAATTATTAAGCAAGTATTCTATTTACGAATCTAAATGGTGAAAATGGGTAAGAAGAAGGATTTAACACTAACTGAGAAAAGAAAAATAGTCAAGTTACTCGCTGAAAATATAAAATCTATTGAAATTGCGAAGCAGTTTGGCAGAGCTTATCGAACTGTAAAGAAGTTTGTAGCGGAGGGTACCAAACTGAGGCAGCGAAGTGATAAAGGAGCTATAAGAAAAATGACTAGGCGGCAGATATCTGTAATCAAGCGCAAATTGCAAAGCATCCATTGTCCTCAAGTAAAGAGGTTTTTGAGCAGGCTGGCATACATAATGTACCAAGAACATCTCGATGTGGAATCCTCCAAACAATTGGCAAGACGTGTAAACCTACGATTCAGTCACCATTAACACCCAGGTACAAGAAGCAGCGTGGTACAAGAAGCAGCGTGTTGAATGGGCGCGTCAGTACGTGAAAACAGATTTTAATACTGTATTGTTAACCGAGAATGAAGAGCAACCCTTGAGGGATCTGATGGTTGGTCAAGAAGATGGATTGCTAAGAACCAATCTCTATCATGGAATGAGGTTTTCTTTTAGAAAGTTTGTGTAAGACTGGGCATTCATTTTTACACCATCAGGCACTCTGTATGGGACAGCTACTTCATTGCCTATCAGTCCTGCCCAAAACATGACACTACCTCTACCTTGTTGGCGTCTTAATCTCGATGGTAGAAATTGGCTCTCAGCAATCCATCTTCTTGACCAAACATCAAGTCCCTTAAGGGTTGCTTTTCATTCATCGGTGAACAATACAGTATTAAAATCTGTTTTCACGTACTGACGCGCCCATTCAACACGCTGCTTCTTGTACCTGGGTGCTAATGGTGACTGAATCGTAGGTTTACACGTCTTGCCAATTGTTTGGAGGATTCCACATCGAGATGTTCTTGGTACATTATGTATGCCAGCCTGCTCAAAAACCTCTTTACTTGAGGACAATGGATGCTTTGCAATTTGCGCTTGATTACAGATATCTGCCGCCTTGTCATTTTTCTTATAGCTCCTTTATCACTTCGCTGCCTCAGTTTGGTACCCTCCGCTACAAACTTGTTTACGGTTCGATAAGCTCTGCCAAACTGCTTCGCAATTTCAATAGATTTTATATTTTCAGCGAGTAACTTGACTATTTTTCTTTTCTCAGTTAGTGTTAAATCCTTCTTCTTACCCATTTTCACCATTTAGATTTGTAAATAGAATACGTGCTTAATAATTCGGAACACAATATTTTACATATTTTTCAATAAAATGATAAAATTATTTTAATTATCAAAATATTTTATCGAAATGAATACCATCAATGCTGCTATATATAGTGATTATTTGCTACAAATTTCATTGAAATCGGGGAAAAACTTTTGAAAACATTGGAGAAAATGTAATCTGCTTAATAAGTGCGAACGCAGTGTATACGATAATTGTGCTATATTACAACAACTCATTATTAGCAATAAGAAATAGTTTACACAGAATATATGTTAAACACTGTTAATGACTAGCAACAATAATTAAGGGTATGAGATACTCGGTACTGTACACTACAATAAAGAGTAAATAAGAAAACAACAACTAGGTAATAAGGTACAGTATTGGATTCACAGCAATAAGTAATTATACAAATACGTAAATTATATGAATGAACGAAATAACAAATTACGGTCTTGGTACAACAATTGAATCGGCCTACTGCGGTCTTAACGGGAGAGTTAATTGAGGACACTTTAGGACCTACGAGAGGTTTACCAACCTGCGATTTTGACGTAGATAACTTCGAAGAATGAAGCGGCCTACGTGAGGTTTACTGTAATGCGTTTCGACATAGATATCTCTGAAGACTGAAGAGGCCTACGTGAAGGTATACTGTCCTGCGTTTTGACGTAAATCTGAAGACTGAAGGGGCCTACGTGAGGGTTATCGTACTGCGTTTCGACGGAGATGGCTGAGGGCGTACAGGCCTACCAGCAGGAAGATGTGTTGATGACCCGTTGAAAAAGACTTGTTGAAAGGGCGCCAATCGAATTGTGGTGAAGGATGAGTGAAAACAGGGCCAGAAGGATGATGCCAGTTGAGTGATGTTTGCTTCCAGCGGGGTGAAACTATAGGTCGCTTCAAGTGGTGATTCACTTCATGAATTGGTGAACTAATGTTTGAAAGACTGAGACCAGCTGAGATCGAATGGCGCTACGTGAAAGTGAAGATTCACTGGAAGAAACAACGAACAAAATGATTTATTTTTTTCTGTTTAAGGTGCTTGCAACCCTGCTGGATTATTGACACCATTTTTTTTTTTTTTGTAATTATGAAGTCGATTTTAAGTGAACTCCCGCTTATATAGGCTCTGAAGACGCGTAGTTTTTCGCGGGCCTTTTTGGAAAACAAAGTAAAATTTTCTTTTCTCCTTGTGGGCTCTCCTTGCCCACATGGGTTTTATTGCTCTGTTTTGGTTCCAAGATGTTTGAGAACGGCGAGGAAAGGAATTTCTCTCTCTCTCTCTCTCTCTCTCTCTCTCTCTCTCTCTCTCTCTCTCTCTCTCTCTCTCTCTCTTTGGTGACCAATTGATGGTGCTTGGCTGTACTGCTCTTAGGTGAGAGAGCTTTACTGCTCAGCTGGCTGCCAGGCCAGCGTAAACTCTCGGGCGTAGCCTCTGGGTCTGGTGGGATATCCCTTGAACACTGGATTCTAAGAGTCTGGCCACTTGTGAGTGACTAGTAAAACTTAGTAAGGGGCTGCATCTCGCTGTCGCTCCTGGCGGGAAATCTGTGACGCCTGCGTCGCGAGTGTTTGTCAGTTGGTAGCTGCGACACGTTTGGGACTGTCCGGCCCTGGGGAGACCCTTGGTCTGTGCGGCAGCAGCGAAAGGTGTAGTCTTCTGGATGGGATGAACGTCACTTGCAAATAGGCGGATGCGTCTACGCGCGGGAAGAATTCAACCCCCCCCCCCCTCCTTTTTTATATACTGGTCAGAACGTTTTTGATAGTTTTCATTGCTAGAACGCTTCATCTTATTCAATGTATTCAGAGTTCGAAAAAAATATGTTACAATGACTGGACCGCAGAAACTGAAAGCTGAATGTGCGAGGTGTGGAGTAAACCAGTGGGTGACGAACTTCAAAGAAGCCTGCTTCGAGAAGATCAACCACTCCAGCATGTGCCGCTTTTGCGAACTCATGCAGTTTTACGAGAAGCTAGAGGAGAGGGTCCGGCGGCTCGAGTCGTCCAGACCGGCTGTTGGAGGTGCGGCGGTCACTGACGCGGCTGTGCCCTCCACCCTGGAGCTCATTGATAGGATAGCTGCCCTGGAAAGGCGGTCCAGCGATGGACTGGACAGAGTTCGGGACCGCGGAGAAAGGGTACAGGTGCAACCGGGGGCCAGGGTACAAAATCAGTGTGAGGAATCGCCAGCGACCCACATGGAATGCACGGAACCGCGGCGCAAGGTGGAGGGCAGGGAGAGCACAAAGAAGGGGCCGATAGAGAAGGGTGGGAAGGGTCCGATAAAGAAAAAGGGTGGGAAGGGGGCTACTGATGGCCCAAAGAAACGGAAGGATGTAGCTGCCGGTCGGGTTGGGTCGGGTGGTGTAAGTGCGTCCGTGGGTGGCGACGGGTATCGAAAGGTCTCGGGCAAGAAGGCTGCGAAGCCGAAGCCTGAGACCCCAGTTGCCCCTGTCAGGACCTCCAACCGCTTTAGTCTCCTGTGCTCGAAGGAGGAAGACCGTTTTGATTGGGGACTCGCAGATCAGGGGCCAGGAGAAGTACTTTGCTTCTGCAAATCGGGACAGGAGGAAGCTAAGGTGCTTACCTGGGCGGGGAACGGCGCACTTAAGGAGGGAGCTAGAGAAGCTGCGCGTGGCTAGTCGGAGGACTGCGATCGTTGTCCACGCTGGTGGCAACGACCTGTTCCTCAAGGGCGGTAGGGTAGGTTTTACAGAAGGGATCATCACCGAGATCATGTCTCTTGCGGATGATCTAAAACTGAAGACAGACAGGGGAATGTTGATGGGTATTTTACCGCTGATGAATGCCAGTGACCACGCGATCAGTAAGGTCATTGGCATCAACGAGAGGGTGCAAGACTTGTGCGTCCCGCTGGGCGTGAGGGTTATTGACCCCTTCGACGCATTTTTGGTAGACCTTTACCAGAGGGATGATGTCCACCTCAATGACAAGGGAAAAGGTGTGCTAGGCGCGCTGCTCGACCGGCACCTATACAGAATGGTGAGGTCGAGCCCGAGGAGAGATGACGGGCCCCCACCGGGGAGAGATGATGTTGAGCCGGTGGCGGACGTACCTTCAACTGAAGGGTGCGTCCAGGTACAGGTGGGTGACCCTCCTTCCCCGTTGAAGGGGGCTCAGCCTCTTGCAGAAGCTGGCCCCTTGTTGAGGGGCTCTTCAACTTCCGACAGCCCTGGCTGTTCGGGAAACGGGAGTGCTAAGGGGCGGTCAGAATAGGGAAGGCTCCCTCCGTGCAGTGCTTTTTAATGCTAGGTCGATTAGGAATAAGTTTTGCGAGCTACGAGCGCTCTTAACATCAGAATACCAGGATATCGTTGCTATCACCGAGTCCTGGATTCATAGTGATCGTAGGGACTTCGTTGGGGAGTTCGAAATTCCCGGGTATAGAATGTTTCGCAAAGACCGCACCCGTGGGGAGGGGTACTAATATACGTGAGGGACACGTTGAGTCCGGTTGACTGCCAGTTCCGATCGGAACGGGAGCTGCTTGGCGTCGATCTGAACGTGGGAGGGACGAACTATTGGTTAATCTTAGTGTACAGACCTCCGCATCTCCTCCTTGAGGAGGATACAACCCTGTACACCGAACTTCGTAGCCTGCCAGGGGATAGGGTGTGTAGTTTTAGGAGACTTCAACTGTCGCGGCATAAAGTGGGAAGACAGGACTGCTGATGCTGAAGGGAGGAGGCTAGTTGACTTTGCTGATGAGAACTTCCTCACTCAGTGGGTTAATGAGCCTACACGAGGCGAAAGCGTTCTAGACTTAGTATTCACGACCGAAAACAACCTCGTTACTGGCCTCACCGTTGACGAATCGTTGGGCGGGAGTGATCACGGTCTGATTAGGTTCCGTGTCTGCGTCCCTCGGGTGAAGCATATTAACTCGAGAGGCAGTAAGCTCGATCTACTGCGGGCGGACTTTGTTAGCCTCCGGGATAGCGTAGGTGAGATGGGGTTAGAGGTCGGCGGCGATGTTAAGAGAATGTAGAGTGCATTCCGGGACGAGTTTATGGTGCTGCAGTCTGCTGCCATACCCTCAAACCCGGTCACCCCTGCTTCAACGTAGCCTAAGTGGCTCAGTCGTGACATCGCTTCGGCTAACCGAAACAGGAAAGTAAGGCCAATCGTTCCCATGAGAACACTGAGGCGTATGTCCGCCTGTGTAGTGAAGTGAAGGCGAAGGTTAGGCTAGCGAAACGTAACGAAGAACTATGGGTGGCAAGCCTCTGCAAGGAGAACCCTAAGGAGTTCTTCAGTTATGTTAATAGTAGAAAGCCCATGAGTACTTTGCGGGAGTGTTCACCAGGGAGGACACCCGCGTCATCCCCGAGCCAGGCGTCAGGCACGAAGGTGTTGGCGTGGATAGTGTTCGGTGTACCGCGACAGTCGTTGCCGATAGGATAGACAAACTGAACGCGTTTAAGGCTCCTCGGCCAGACCAGTTACTCCCCAGAGTGTTGTGGGCCAGGTGCCTGGTGACTGGAGGGAAGCCAATGTGACCCTTATCTTTAAGAAAGGGGATCACGAAAGTCCAGGGAACTATCGTCCCATTAGTCTCACTTCAATTGTAAGTAAATTATTAGAGGGGATAATAGCGGATAGGATCGTTGACCATTTGGATTCGTACAAGCTGCTTGGGGACTCCCAACATGGGTTTAGACGGCATAGGTCGTGCCTCACCAACTTGCTCGAGTTTTTCCACGTCATGTTGAGTGAGTATGATAAGAGTAGGGCGATTGATATACTTTATCTCGACTTTGAGAAAGCCTTTGATAAGGTACTTCACCGCCGGCTAATGACCAAAGTGCGCGCGCCACCAAGCTTGGGGCCAATGTTGGGACGCCGGAGGCGATCGAGCAACTGCGTGCGGACCTAGGTAGGATAGGAGAGTGGTCCGAAAAGTGGCAAATGCTGTTTAACTTGGGTAAATGCAAGGTGATGCACATTGGCTACGCCAATCCCAAGTCGGACTACGCGATGTTGGTGAGTAATATCGAGGCCACTGATTTGGAAAAGGACTTGGGTGTGCTAATTAGCAGCGACCTTACCAAACAGTGCGTAGAGGTGGAAAAGAAAGCCCAGAAGCTGTTGGGTTATATCAGGAGGCAATTTCAGTTTTGGAACAAAGAGATTGTGCTCTCTCTGTACAATTCCTTTGTTCGGCCGCACCTGGAGTATGCTGTGCAGTTCTGGTCGCCCACCCTCAGGAAAGATATTGAGAGGCTGGAGCGAGTGCAGGCGAGGGCCACAAAATTAATCCCTTCCGTTAGGCATATGGGCTACAATCGACGCTTACGCGCCCTGCACTTGTTTTCGCTGGAAATTCGGAGGCTGCGCGGTCAACTCATCGAGGTTTTTAAGCTGTTATGCGGGTTCAACGATGTCGATTTTAGAAGCATGTTTAGTTTAAATGGTAACCCAACTCGCAACAATGGTTGGAAGTTGGATTTGAAACGGTTTAGGACTAGTGTGTGTGGGAATTACTTTACGTATAAGATCTGTGACACGTGGAACAGGTTACCTTCAGAAGTTGTGAACAGTTCCTCTGTGGATCAGTTCAAGAAAAGGTTAGACCAAATCTTGCACACTATTTGAGGGTGTATGAATTTTTCCCTGGCACCCTTTGCCATTGGTACCTCCTCGGTATGGACCGCAAGGCCTTTTGAGGTACTTCTTTTCCCTGTAACTCCTTGTAACTCTCTCTCTCTCTCTCTCTCTCTCCCTAAATGCATTTTGTGGGCAAGCATAACCCACTCTGCATTTTTCGTTTTATCTCTCTTCACAGGTGTGTAAATATATTCCATACCCTGATAAGTGGTCAATACATAAAAATGAATCACTACAATATAATGTAATAAAGTCTCTCCCCCAGTTAAAATGTTTTAATTATCAGTATAGATCAGACATGGGGTCGATTACGATTGTGATTATGACTACGATTAAGATTTCCAATGATTATATTCCTTGATTATGATTACGTAATCCAAATATTAATAGTTTGGGTTATGATTATGATTACAGTGATTTTTCTTGATTACACTTGTGATTACATTGGTTTAGATACATTTTATTACGATTATGATTACGTTTATTTTCCTGGATTACGATTACATTCATGATTACAGCTAAAATAATATAGGTTACACTTGATTACCTTGATTCTACATAATTAGAAAAATTAATAGATTGAAAATTGACCTTTTTCTAAAATTTTGTGAAATTAATTAAAACAAACATTTCTTCAGTATTATACACAATGTATAACATAACTGTATCAAAATTATACATTATCCTCACCACACATTATTGTTAATTAGAGGATTAGAATAAAGGTAACATATCATAGTTAATTTACTCACTCTTCTTACACACCAAATACCCTTATCATAGGATATAAAGTGCTTATTGCACTTAGGGAGCATCAGCTCCTCAAACTTGCTGCCAATAGGCCTGCACCTCTCTGGCCTGAACACCTTCCTTACAACAGAGAAGAGTCATTCCACGGTAGGACTTGGCGGGAAAAATTAAAACGTCCATTCACGAGTACCACAATCCTGTAACTCAAATATATGTAATTCACTTGTAATCATATTATAATCAAAGATTACGACGATTTTTTGGATGGATTACGCGTAGAGTTATGATTACGAACGATAGAAAAAATGGATTACCATTACGAATGTGATTACAGTGTTTGAAAATGTTTGATTACAATTACATACATGTGAATATTTGGGTTACGATTATGAATACACCTTAATCGTAATTAATTACCGATTACAAGATTATGATTATAATCGGCCCCATGTCTGGTATTGATATGTATTTTATTTTTTATTTATTTTCCCTATCTTTTTTCTTATCTTCGGATGACAACCCTCACATTCCATCCCTGTTAGCCAACAACCTTATTAAGGCGCATACATAGATATAATTAAAAATGAGTGAGGAGGAAATAAACACATCTGCAAACAATATTTATTAACATGTCACGAGTTAATTTTTATTACTAATCTTACAAACAATAGCTGAAATAGTTAATATATAAATTTCTTTTTAGAAATAACAATGCATCACATATACATGAAATATTTAAGATGTCAAAAGATTTTTTATTAGAAGAGTAAACTCACAAATAATGGTGGAAATAGCTACATCCTCATTGCTTTGTATAATACAAGCAATTACTTTTAGAAATAATGACCCTTTTAATGTATGAAGTTTTCTGTACTCTATATACAGAGCTTTAAGATCATTTAGGATTATGTTTGTTCTTACTTTACACTTGGATGTAACATTTTCATAATTCTTAACCTTTAAACATACAGATTCAAAAGCATGCTCGAGTACAAATCGGATATTACAACATTATCATGAAATGTCAAAGTGTATATACAATATGCTCTAATCGAGCGTTTATTCTCTTTTCACCTGTTTTTCAATTGAAAACTGTTCAGAGTTCATGTCGATGTATAAGAAAATCCTCTAAATCTGACGACAGTTAGAACATACAGCGTATAAAGAAATAGCTCCACTGGATAAATGGTGAAGTCGAGGGAGGGTTTGTAACGCTCTAGGCCAGCGTCCCAAAGCGACTGATACTTCTAGGGGGAAGTGTCTTCTAAATATTCTTTAGTCTCCAAGCCATTATCGCCTTGTTCATCTCTACACTTCATAAAGTCATCAATTAATACAGTGTATGCATGCTCGAGAACGGTGTCAAAATAACGTATATCTTCAAAAGTTTAAGTACATTAGCAATGCCTAAAAAGCCTGGGAAAAATGGAAGTACTAAAATATTCGCACTTTGTCGAAGAATATTTTAGTATGATACTTCCATTTTTCCCAGGCTTTTTAGGCATTTGCTAATGTACTTAAACTTTTGAATATTAATGTATCATAGTATTTCCATATAACAATATTGTGAAAAATATCATAGTAAAAATAGCCCTACCAATAATTCAAACATTATCTATAAAATTGGTTGTAAACAGTGTGATTCCTTTTACATTGGACAGACGGGAAAGGATTTGCACGCGCGTGTAAAACAGCAACAATATTCCGTTAGAACAGGACAGCCATCCATTGCCCTTTTCGTCCATTTGTCAGAGTTATCCCACTGTATTGATTGGAATAATTTTATTTCACTCAAACAACATTGTTAATAGAAATTTTCTTGAGTTTGCCATTATTCAACTTACAAGTAATTTTAACATTAGCCAGGGCCTTTTTTCGCTTGATCCTGTTGTTTTGAATTCGTTCAGAATGGATTTAGACAAGAGTGGCAAAGTGCTAAAACTCTGATAGTTTTTCCTTATAAATTTGTATGCTGCTCCTACAATTTTTATTTTTCTATTTTATTTTTTGTGACCTATATAATTATAGTCTCGAACTTGTTATTTATTTCATTGTTCCTGAGGATGTCATTAGACGAAAGCGCTTGAGCACCATTCTGTTTCCTTTTTCCTTCGTGGTTATTTTCATCATAAATATTATTCACGTGTTACTATTCGTGAAATATAATATATATATATATATATATATATATATATATATAAAATGAGTCTATACGCTACACGAACTAGTTCCATGTTTAACTATTATTTATAGATTTATTTACAATTTCTATTTACCAAAAGCACTTATTCATCCCATAAAAGGCTATTTGGAATTATTGACCATATTGTTTTAAAATAAAACAAAGAATTGTCCATTATTATTAACTTTTACATTATTAATATTATTATTATTATTATTATTTTATTATTATTATTTTTATTATTATTATTATTATTATTATCATTATGGTAATCGAATAACAGTCTACAAATGATAATTATACATGTATTTATAAAGAGCAATGCCTTCGTGAATTTTGGAGTTATAACTGCAGTTGTTATTGTTCATTACCCAACTTACATTATGTAAAGTAATAATGCATAAATAACTAACTAAACGACTATTGAATATACAATATCTTTCGAAGTTAAAAATTAAACTTGCGGAGCTGTAATTAATAGTTTGGTGTGTTGAGTCTTTGAACGACCCAGAACATACTGTATGTTCGAGTTCTCTGAATTCTTCTTTGATAGCTTTAATATCCGCTTTCCTTTAAAGAAGAAAATAATTTACCCTAAAATTATTGCGGAATCATCGGTCACTCGGAATTATTCAAATTGCAATTGGGAGATAAATTTCCTGACCTTTCGATTATCCAATATAAATTAAATTTACTAAATTAAAGCAAAATAGAGTTATTATGGAAATACAATTAAATGAGATGCGAAAAACACTCGAATATCTCTATACAGTCTTCTGAGAAACCGAGTTAAGGAAACGTCATTAGAAAAAGTAAATGTTAATAATTACTGAATGTATTTCGATAGTTAATTCTTCAAATAATCACTTAACATCCATAATTGATCAACTTGGTTCAAAATTACAGAATAATACTAAATCGCCATTAAACTACATGACATCCAATTTACAAAATGAGTTTGCTTTTGTTCCTACTACTCCTGAAGAGATCAGAAGTATATAACTGCAAATTTAAAAACACTAGTAACAACAACGTCCATAACATTTCTGTACCCAAATTGAAGTTTGTTAAAGAAAAAATATCCATAACTTTGGTTGAAATTATCAACTTCAGTAGTTCCAAAGCTATATTTCTATCAATGTTAAAAATTATTTGTATGCTCTTAGCAACCGTTTTTAAGGGAGGTGATTCTGTACAAGCGACTAATTTACGGACGTGTTCATTATTTGTAAAATGTTTGTAAAATATTTTTGAAAACTGAAAAATAGGATACATCATTACTCAGAATTATATAATTTATTCTCTGTATACTTATCGCTATGGTTTCTGTTAGAAAAGTCGGCTAAAATGGCTTTGTTAAATCATATGGAAAGTGCAAGTTCGCTAAAAAGAATAAAAACATCGTAATTTTCACTTTATAGATTTGAATAAGACTTCTGATGTCATAGGTCATAATACTGTATTCAGCAAACTATACAGTTATGGTTTCGGAGGTGCTGTAAATAACTTCAAAGTTTTTGTCCAGCAGATATCATTTTGTAAGACTCAGTTCGACTAAACTGTTTATAAAATTTTGCATATATCTTTGGACTGTCATTAGTTCATTGTTATTGTAAATAAATGATTTTTCACCACGCTCTTCAAATATACTTAATTTGGTAAAGTTTACAGATGACACAAAAGTGTATTTTTCTCGCAAAAGTGTTAATACAATGAAAGACATTTACAAATGAATTTGCCAAAGTTGGGACTGGCTGACCGCTGATAAGCGTTTTGAAATATCAATAAAACTAATTTTACGATTTCTAGTAACAAATAAAATGTACATTTGGATGAACTGAATGTGGAATCAGTTGTTATAAATTTTTTTAAAATAACTTGCGATGGAAAGGACAAAAATTATCTCTTAAAATGAATTTGGGGAAGTTACAATAATGTTTAAAATTAAACGTTTAGTTCCTAAACATTTTATTAAGACTGTAGCAAACTCGGATCACCTGAAGATCAGGGCCCCAGCCTTCTCTAGTTAGTCTTATAAGGCTAACTAACGAAACTATCACGACCTAACCTAACCAATCGTTAGGTCAACTGTACGCCCTTGACGATTGGTTAGGTTAAGGCGTGATATTTTCGTTAGTTAGCCTTATAAGGCTAACTAAAGAAGGCTGGGGCACTCGTCTTCAGGTGATCCGAATGAGCTTTAACTTTTGAAACATTTTATTTGAACCAAAAGAAAAAAAGAAAAACATTACAAATGAAATTTAATTTAAATAAAAAGATATCTTGCTGCTTGTGCGTCCAATTAGACTGTATGGATCCCACCGTGATCAACACATAATTGCATTCGACGAGCAGTGCGCCGTGAAGCTTTTCGAAGCACTTCAGGCGTAATGGCTGAGAATATGTGAAGAATTTCCATTTTTAACTCTTCAACAGAGTGCGTGTGTATGTGGTTAAGTTTGTTCTTCAAGAAAGATCATAACCAGTTACCAAAAGATGTAATGAGGTCGGGACTTCTGGGAGGCCAGTTGAGAGATCCTTCTCGCCCAGTCCATAGGCAGATCCAGGGGGCTTAATAGCAACAGGACTTAATTTGGAGGCCCCATACATCCTGGATAAACGAAATTAGGTAAAACGTTTGAATGCTTATGTCCACGTTGCTTCAATGAAGCCCCCCCCCCTCTAGATCCTCCTATGGCCCAGTCTACACTGGAAATTGGTTGTTGATGAAATTACGCCCGTTAATAGCATAATGGGCTGATGCACCGTCTTGTTGTAAAATAACTGTTTACAAGGCCCACTTTCTCCAGATAACTTTGACTAGTCAAACTCACATCGAAAAAATATGGACCAACAATTGTTCACAGGTTACACCACCCAGATATGTCAACTCTCACGGATTTTAAGTCTATCTCACGGTCTCTGACCACCCGACATCATAAAATGGGGAGGGTGTTGCGCTATTTCTTCAAAGAAATGGGGATTTTCTTTCGCCCAGAAATAGATCTCGCGCTAAGATATACGGCACATTCGTCAGTGAACATAATGTTTCGACGAGAAATAAGGTTGGAAATTCATGCAATAAAATTTGACATGACTGCCGCCCCACGTCCATCTCATGATCGGATAATTCATTGATAAGTATGGGCCTTTACTTATGGTAGCCTTCCTTCTTCATCAAATGTCGCATGGAAGTTCTTGGCATATTGAATTCAGCAGATTGTTTCTTAGTTGATTTCTTGGGTGATTAAAGAACTGACTCCTCTAGACACGCACTAACATCCGTATATTTTTGCAGGTTCCCACATCGTTTGGCGTCTAAAACAGATCCGGTTGTGAATTTTTTTTTCTCCAGTTTACGTAAACTTGCCTCAGTCGGAAATGCTTTATTCAAACGCATTACCGAGTCTTCTCTCATATCATTTTAAATTTTACCAGTACATTCTTTTTCGTAAACCCAAAACCTCGCAACAAGACGTATAAACCATAGAAAATTACTTAAATTACTTAAAATTTTGCTTCTCTAGTCGAACTTTTTTCCGAAACTGTCCATATATCACACCCTTTACATCATCAGATAAAACCATATGACAGGATATAAAAGCAGTGAGGGCAGTATTTGAAATAAGAGGATATGCTCTTTTCTATAATAATAATAATAATAATAATAACAATTAATAGTAGTAGTAGTAGTAGTAGTAGTAGTATTCCAGTGGCCATGCCGTGTAGAGAATGCGTACCGTACTCGAGGGAAACAAATTCTAATTTGTTTAATCTTAATTCTGAACTTGGAATTATAGTGTGCGCGTAAATAAGGTTGAATGTTGGCATAAAAATGAATAAAAAAGCGACTTTGAGCGCGTGTTTCGTTTTATTACGAAACAATATAACGCTTATTCACGTGCAACATCCCTTTCATCCCAATCTCTATAATCTAAACCCATCCATACATTTTGGGGTTTCTCCTTTCATAAGTTATAATCTCTTATTGAAATATTAATATTACTCGGATGTCAAACGATATAAATTTAATTAATTTAAATATATTATAATTAATATTAATTAATATTACGCAGTTCAATACATGGCTCACATTTTAATTTATAATCTCCACGCCCTTTAATTGTAATTAATGTAGTTTTATTTTAGTATTAATTAAAATTAAATATAAAATTTTCTAGTTAAAATTAATGATTTATTGTTTTAGTTTCGAATTTGTTCCAATTAGATTTTTAGGTGCTCTTCCAATATGTGCTCTACCTTAAAATTTACATTCCAATACGTGATCTACCTTAGATTATTCGGATTAGCAGCAGGTACGTTAGTTAGCCTTATAAGGCTAACTAACGAAAATATCACGACTTAACCTAACCAATCGTCAAGGGCGTATAGTTGACCTAACGATTGGTTAGGTTAAGTCATGATATTTTCGTTAGTTAGCCTTATAAGGCTAGTTTCACGGTAGAGCACGTATTGGAATATGGTAGATCACAGTTTCGCGGTAGAGCACATATTGGAAGAGCACCGATTTTTATTGTGAAATTCTATTAAAATATGCCGTTAAAATTTTAGTCTTAGTTTATGGTCCTGGAATTTTAATGGTTCAACTTTTTGTTAAAATTGATGACTAATTTTTAATTTTTTGATAGTTTTAATAACTGTCTGCGTGTTGTAACATTATGTGATTGATATTTAGGAATATTGGCTCATTTAGGGACTAATAACAACGCAACGTACGTTCATTTCACTGTACTCAAACATAGTGTTTGACTTAAGTTAAACGAAGTGAATCACTAAATCCAAGCAATATGCTCCTTGCAGAGTTTTAGATTTTTCGCGCATTCTCGACCCAGTAACCTCTACGAACGTAAAGACAGCAATAAACAGTCTTAAACACAAAAACTGTCCGACAAATTCCATACCAAACAAATATATTAATTATGTCTCGATTTTATTGCTCACTCGTTTGCCACCTTGCATAATTATTCTGTTCAGTCAAGAAATTATTCACATATTCTAAAACCACCTCGTACATGCCCTCTCTTTAATTAAAAATGCACCCTTAAAAATACCACGAATAACATTGAATTTTATTCGTCAATTTGGTCTCCCTTTTCACGATTAAAATAATTCGGGTATATATATATATATAAAATGTGTGGTGTGTGTGTGTGTGTGTGTGTGTGTGTGTGTGTGTGAAAAGTAAATCTTTATTTTTATTTTTTTATTGTTCTTGAATTAATAAAGCTATTGCAACCACTTTTTCACCATTTTGAAGCGTATCCAATACCATTTCATAGGATATGTCTCATAGGATTTCACAGGATACATCTCGCATTTCATTTTTGCCTCACTGCAAAGAAGGTTCCTCAAACAAGGTTCGTGATTGGCTGGTGTTTGAAAAATAATCCCTTGTCTTAAATTTTATTGCTTTTGAAGTGATACAGATATTGGAACCATTTTTTTGCCATTCTGAAGCGTATTCGATACATGGGATTTGATCCGGATTCCTTCGCGGCCACTCAGTCGGTCCCCGTCGACCAATCCACCTTCCTGGAAAGTTTTCACCCAATCGATCACGACCCCTTCAAATACCACCTGATACGTAGTCATAAGCCTAAATTAATAAAATATTGCATTAATAGGTATAGCAGAGCGTGTTCCCCTTTTATTTATTTACGGAAAATAGTAACCTTTTCCTTTGCCTAATTCTTAACAGATTTCCCTTAAAATTTGTTTCCCCTTTTCAAGAAATATTTTCTGAGCTTATTTGAGGTCATGCCAAGAATATATCAGAGTTTTTTCGTGGTAAATAATGTCAATAAATTTAGCTTCCTCTCTAACACTCTCTAAAAAATACTTTTTATATTGGATGGTTGAAAGCCAGAGGGTGATCTATCTGCAAAATTATTGAAATTCTTGCATTTTTTCCGCGGGTGATCCATGTACATAGATCATGCACTTTGTAAGGCGAGGTGAGCGTATATTCTAACGTTATAGTATCGGATCTTGAGTTTAAAGATATTTTCCTTTCTCTTGTTTTCAGCCTTTGTAAGCAGTGAAACATGGTCCCTGATTAGACAGTTTATAATCCGTAATCTAGCGTTCTGAATGCTATGATATATGCCCCGCCTCCGTAGGCGGATACTTCTGGAAAGTAACAAACGTTTTCAGACACCATTCCGTTACTATTTCTTTACAATAGTGTAAAGCGTAACTAGTTCAATGAACGCGACTCAAAGTGATTCATGTATGCGTAGATCGGTTCTGTGAAAAAAAAAGGTGTTCATTATTATTCTAAATTGTCCTGAAGCATCATTTTCCTGCTTCTCTTCTCAAGTCGAAAGTCCCTCCGCTACCACGCATTGGAATACTTTTGATTTTAAATAAATTCTCTTTCTATACCAAATTACCAACTAAAACTAGACCAATGAAAAGACAGAGAGAGACCTGTGTTTTTAAACTTTTGTTCTTTTTCTGATCCTAAGCATGTATATAAAAAACATTTGTTGCAGTCTCCAGAGTAGCAGTTTGTCTATTACGTTCAGAACAGTAACCCATAATAAACCTACATTGTGGTATGGTGTTTCACTTTAGAAATTAGAACAAAAATGAACGTTTATCATATGTATTTTAGTGGTTCTCTGATAAGGCAATCCATTCTCCGACTTAATGTGTAATTTAGTGTTAGATTTTTAATCCTTAACCCTTTCGGTACCAATAAGACTGTAATGTCCCATTGGAAATAACAATATATATCATAATAAAATGCACCTTTTCTGTAAATGCTTCTACGTGTTTATAGGTTTAGTTAAGTTGGGGGAAAAGGAACCCAAAGTGTGTGTAATGTAAGTGATTAGTTACTAAAATATTTTGTTTTGAATAACAATAAATCTTATACATTTTGGTTTAAAGAAAACATATTCGTCAACGAAAGGGTTAATTACACTTTCTATAAAAAAAATTTAAATATTGAACAGTGTAGATGTCGTAATGAAGAGAAAGACTATTTTTGGAATGAGATGGGACAACCTCCATACCAAATTGACAGAATACTTTCGTTTTCAACAGTTACCAAGAATTTGATAGCAGAGCAAAAAGATTCGACAAACCAATACGCTTTGGGCAAATCGCATAAATGATGATTTTTTTTTCTAGAATTAACGATATTTTCTTATATTTCGACATTTTATGCGATGTTCGTCAGCTTTCGCAACTGTGCCACATACAACAGATAAAATGACAACTATTCCGCTTACATTAAAAGGCCTTTCAACGGGGCTCGTTCTTACATAATTCGAAATGATAGAATATGTCATTATTCCTTTAACGTTAAGTTGTTCGGCCGAGAGTGGGAATATCAAAGGAGGGATTTTCAAATTGGTCTATTCCTAATTCATGCCATTCTCATTCTCATCCATGGATTTTCCACTTTGGTCCAGGCTAGGTTAGGTTAAGTTACGATAGGTTAGGTTGCCATTTGACACCTTTACCACGAATGAGAATGACGTGACATTGTTTTTCAAATGAAGAAACTCTTTTCTCAAATGTGAATTTCTTACTTTGTGCATTTTCATTTGTAGACCGCGGATGGGAATGGGAATGACAGTTGAGTGGGCAATAATAAACAAGTTGTCTCTTATCTTCTGATGAAACCCCCATTGTAGCGGAAGGGAAACGGTTTTAGTGTTAGTTTAGGTGGACAAAACTGACTACTTGATTGGCTTTAAATTCACTTCAAACTCCCGTAAAACACGTAAGTTCTTATGATTGCTACAATGATTTGTCAACGTACCTGTTATTCTTGTTGTTGTTGTTGATTAGCCGATCAGCCCACCCTGATCGAGAAAGCCGGCGGCACGCAGGTAACCGATCGCCCTCTCCGGAGTGGACCAGAGGTTCAGCGCACTAGTGATGTTGTGTTGTGTTCGTTGTTGTGCTAGAGCGGTACAGTCTGTCATAATGTGTTCAATTGTTTGTGGTTTGTCCTGGCACAGGTGGCAGGTGTCGTCTGTGGAGTTGTCTAGTCTGTGTTTATATGTCCGTAAGTTGGGGGGTGATGTCCACATTGGAATCGTGCTAAGTTAACTCGATCCGATCTGCTCAGGCTGATCTCTGACCTGTTAATGCTGATCTCTGACCTGTTAATGGGTGGCGGCTTTGCACCGAGGACCGCATTCAGACCGAGTCGTTTCAGTGCTTTGTGGGTTAGGTGTGTATGTATATGTTTTCTGTACTGTGTGATGTCTGTGGGGCGTGGTATGGAATGGACTATTTGGTTATAATGTCTCTCTGGTGTTACCTTAATGGTGCGGGGTGTTGGTGCATAATTGTACATGTAGTGGCAAGAGTGTTGTGGGTTAGTTGTCGCTGCTGCCATGAATTGTGTTCCCCTCATGTCTAAATGTTCCCTAACTTTCAGTATTTTTGTTTCTGTGTGCAGGTGTTCTATTGGTGTTGTTTGAGTACATCCTGTAATGATACGAAGTGCGTTGTTTTGTATTGTCTGTAAGGTGTTTATGTATGTGTTTGACATAATGGGTGCCCAGCATTGGCTAGCATAGTCTATAACTGAGCGAATATATTGATTGTATATGAGTGATGTTGTTTCCTGCTGGTATCCAAAGTTTGTGCCTGTTAGTACCTTTTAAGCGTGTTAAGTCTTGTCGTAGATTTGTTTTTAATGTCCTGAATATGGTTTGCCAAAGATAATGATGTGTTGTATGTGACCCCAAGTATTTTGGTCATGTGACTGTGTGAAATGTTGGTGTTGTTTAGTGTAAGCTGTGGAATTACCTGGTGTTCTTTTGTGTTGCTTGTTAGCAAGGTGATGGTTGATTTTGTGGGCGCTACTTTGAGTCTATTGTGTGTGAGCCAGTCTTGTATAGTATGTTTGTAGGTTATTTGTAGCGGTGTCGATGTTGTTCTACAGATCTACAGGAGCTAAGGCTAACAAAGTCCCTAAGATCCACTCTAAGGTTAGCCCGAGAGAAGGGAAAGAGTAGGGGGTTAAAAGAGGAGAATAAGGGGTTAAGTAAGTAGCAAAACCTATCATTCGTGGGTTATCATTCATTCAGAAAAAGATAAAGAAAGACTCACCATCATCATCCGCCGGCCACTGCCGACAAGTCGGAAAAATAGTCCAAGAGAATAGGAAAGGGGTGAAAGATGAAAATAAGTAAAATAAGAACGCTTACAAACCATGCAAACACAGTCTTAACTCAAACACTATCATACCATGCAAACTACAGATATGCAAGTAAAGAGAGTTACAGACAAGCAAGTAAGGAGAGGGTAAGAAAAAAAAAGTAGGTAGAGTATAACAAAAAGTGGGTTAGTTTACGTTACGAGCTACATCTACGTTCGTGTTAGTTTAATGATGATGATGATGATGATCTGTGGATGGAGGTTAGAGTGATGTCATTTGCATATGATGATTAGGTAAGCTTGTTAGCTATGGGTGTTGGAATGTCATGCAAGTACAGTATAAGTTGAACAGTGTTGGTGAGAGAACAGAGCCTTGAGGGACCCCGTTCGGAAAAAGCTTGTTTTGGATGGCTTGCCATTAAATGTGACATGTGAGTAGCTTCCTGAAGGATAGTTGCTCAGCCACCTTTTGGTGTTATTGTGCATGTTTGTGTTGAGTATTTTGTTTATGAGAGGGAAGTGTGGGATAGCATCAAATACTTTACTAATGTCTATTGTTGCTAATAGTGTATGGTACGTTGAGCTGGTTGTCTGAAGTTGATGCCATCCATGATGTGCTGCGTGAGGTTAGTGAGTAATGTCGTGGTTGAGTGGTGAGGTCTGAATCCATGTTGAGTAGGCGATAGTGGTATGTGTGGGTTGGTGATTTGTAAGATTAGTCTTTCTGTTACTTTGGAAGGTGTGCAACTGTGCATAGTAAAGTAATGGGTCTATAGGAAGCTGGTTCTGTTGGATTTTTGTTTGGTTTGAGTAGTGTAATAATTTTACCTTGTTTCCATATGTCAGGAATAATACAGTGTTGGTATGAATATGTGCTGATGTTTGTGAGAGCTAGTATTCCCTGTGGGCCCAAGTGTTTAAGGTGTATGTTAGATATGTTGTCTGGTCCAGTAGCCTTCGAATTCTTAATGTTTTTGATGATGTTGGTGGTCTGTTCTGTAATGAAGGGTGTAATGGTCGTGTCGAGTCTGTAGGTTTTCTTGTGTCTGGCTGTTTGTCTGTCTGCGTGTTTCTGGTTGTTATTGTTGTTCTTTGCAATGGCTATTCTATTGATAAACCACAACAAAGTAATTTGACTATTGTCAAATATACAATCCAAAATGTTAACTGTAAAATGTTTTGTTATTTAGATTCTTTCGCAGTGTTTATGAATATATTATTTTTGTTACTTAAATACGCATATTGTTATTCCGAAATAATTGTCGGAATAATTGCGCGATTATCATTTGCGAATGGAATTATTGTTTATTCTAAAACTTTTCCATCTAAAACCTTTATTCGTTGTTGAAATGAAACGAATTACGTTAAAAGCACTCGCAGCTGGTCCTTTCTCATTCGAAAAACGTTGTAGAGTATTTATTTATTTATTACTTAGAAAAGTAGTCATAACAACTCTGCAGGTTTTCTTTTCATTTGTGAGGCTTCCATTTGATGTAAGCTAAAGAAGTGATAGTTCACGATAAGACAAAACAACATTTTTTTATCAGAACTTTTTTACTGAATGTTACGAAGCCCATAGTCAAAAATAAAACTTTTGAACACTGTCAAAGAAATTCATATCTAAAGAACAGTAATTGCATGTTTTAATCTGCAGCGTGTGTCTGGAAAATAAAAGTATAAAATCACAAATTTCCCAATTTATTAACAAGTTTGGTACTACCTTTCCTTTCAACCTTTCAAATGTTCCGTGTGATGATTCCCCTTTTCACGAAGGTCAAGCTTGTTGCCCCTCCTCTCGAGTTGGCCTGGTGAAGCAGAGAGTTGTTTTTTGTGCTCTTCACCTCGCATACGCCCGGCTCATCTAGAATTGTTCTGAGCCAGGCGGTTAATCTTCTTTTGAAGATATCCACCGCAACACCACTAATGTTAAACAGTCTAATTACCCGCAAATGCATCACTTAACAGATTTCAGACTGCATCATTATAACCACTCAATAAGGAGAGCGACCAAACCGTAAATACTGTTACCGCTGCACCAAAGAAATTAAAAACAATTAGGTGTAATACGCAGTCGCAGAATTTAAAGTGAAATTTTAATTTTTAAGGTTTCTTTCTTACCCATCTGTGATTTTAAATTTAGGCCTGAAAAGTATAGCCACGCTCTTGATTTATTGTAAATGAAAACCCATAAAATATCCCAAACTGCGCAACAAACTTGATGCCTGTTTTTTAAGTGTTTCATTGAATTTACAACTGCAGCACCTTAACTACAGTAGAGAAATAAAGTAGATTACCATTTAGATAAAAAGGGACCTCTCTGATAATATACTTTATTTTGGCATTGCGAAACAAAACTGCTTTTCTACAACTACTAAAATATCGGGTGATTTTTTAAACATGTCACACTTAAAAAGGTTTATATTTTTTATTAACTGAAATAAAACCATGAAATTTTTACTGCACGTACTCTACACATCGGGAATCAGTCCTCTAATGCAAAACATGCTCTATGTGATGTCTTCTCAGCTCACGATACTTTGACGGAACAGATTTCCTGTGCTTTATGATAAAGGAATACATGGCCACCAACCTCACCAGATTTAAACTCTTGTGACTTTTATCTGTGGTGATATTTAAAAGCTAAAGTGCCTAAATAGAATCTACACGCAATAAAAGAATTGAAAACATCAGTTGAACAAGAAATTTCTCAGATTTCAACAGATACTCTGTCGAGAGTATTGCAAAATTTCGTTGTTTGTGTGCAAAGAGTTGAGCTGAGAGGACATCACATGAAGCATGTTTTGCACTACGGGGCTAATTCCCCATGTATAGAGAAAGTGCAGTAAAAATTTCATACTTTGAATTGAATTGAATTGAATAACCTTTATTAATAATAAAATACATTCTTTTCAATTTACAATGACATAAATAATTGTGAAGCTCGACTATTTATTTTATTTAATTTGGCCCTTAAGCTTCAGGCTTTATTGGGCTCTTATTAAAAATAAACAGCTAGTTGTTATTAATTAATAATAATAAATAAATAAATAAGTAAATAAGTATTATTAATAGTTAAAACATGTATTAATCTTAAATTATCACTACTGACATGACAAATACAAGGTCACCATTGAAGGCACTATACCAATACCATACAAAGAAACCAATATTATACATGAGAGATAAGAACTGAATGATCCCAAGAAATGTGTTTTTAATACTAGATTACACACGAGAAATTAATAATTAGTAAACAATATTAATGAACACTAATCCTAGATTTTTTGTTAGTATGCCATTATTAATCGGGATTTCAACTTGGTTTTAAACAAATTTACGTTCACAATATTTTTTATATCGGCATTTAAGTCATTCCATAGTTTCAATCCAATGAAAATGGGTAGTTTTTGAGATGAAGACAATCTAAATTGAGGTATAACAAGCTTTGATCTATTTCTGCTCTGATACGAGTGGATTTCTTGATGAGTTACAAAATATCTATTTACCCATTGTAAATTGTAAATTAATGATTTTGTTCTTACACTCGTAAATGAAAATAAAATGTGCCAGTTTGGTTATATCATTGAGCTTTAGTAGGTTTAGATCTTTAAATAATGCACTAGAGTGATCAAGAAAATCAGCATCAGATAATAACCTTATTGCTCGTTTTGGGATGACAAAGATACCATTTAATGCGTTGTTAGCGGAGTTTCCCAAAACAAGGGTGCAGTACGTTATATAAGGAAGAACAAGAGTATGATAAAGAGTCAATAAAACTTGTTTTGGGACTACATTTCTAAGTTTAAACATTATAGCAACGCTCCTTGAAATCTTTTTCGCGATATAATTTACATGATCACTCCATTGCAAATTCTTATCTAGCATTACACCAAGAAATTTTGTTACAGTACACTCCTTTATAGCGATTTCATTAACATTAAGTTCCTCAAGATATACATTTCTTTTATTAGTAAAAATCATGAGATTTGTTTTACTGGTATTTAGGAAGAGTTTATTGGTGGTCAACCATTTCATTACACTGATGAATTCTGAATTAAATATATTCGTAGCTGAATTAACATCTTTGCAAAAAAAAGAGAAAGTTGTATCATCTTTTACTTTTATTTCAGTTAATAAAAAATACAAACTTTTTAAAGTGTCACATGTTAAAAAAAATCACCTGATACCTAAATTTTAGAAGAGGAATTAATTATGATATTTTCAAACCGATGAATTCAACCGCAAACCATACCGTAACGAGGTCTGTAATGAAATGTAATATGACAAAATACGGTATACTTTATAGCAAGGCACTTTATGTCGTCTACATTATATAAGTAGTAAATAATTAATTGATTACGGAAGCTAATAAACCCTATTATTATGCGTAATAATGCTAGTAGTAAAAAATAATCCTGTGCCGTTTTACAGGCTGTGATCAACCCTAATTAAGATGGAGGTTGGACTGGCCTCCTATAGCCGAGGGAGACCCGTAGCCAGATCATCTCCGGACCCCACCTCACGTGGGTCCCCG
>JAJOZX010012813.1:92500-102245 GCA_023014485.1 Bathynomus jamesi | reverse complement strand
TAACGGTAACCCCATTTTTGTTCGAAGAAATAGGGACCGATGACGCCAAACTTTCCCACCGCGCACCAAACTGTAACCTTAGGCAATGCAGCGGTTTTTCATGGAGTTGTCGCGGATTTTCAGCAGCCCAATACCGACGTTTTGATTGTTGCGGCCCCATTAAGGTGGAAATGGGCTTCATCACTCATTACCACCATCATGTTTTCATTCTGCTCATAAGTGCAAGCATTTCCTGTGCAAATTCAGTCGTTGGGGGCATCGTTTACATTCAATTCCTGCACCATCGCTAACTTGTATGGGTGAAAATGTAATTCTTCATGCAAAATCCGTCTAACAGTACGATTGCTGATTCCGAGTGGAGCTGAATGTCTCCGAGCAGAGCGGCCTGGGCTTTGCAACATCGCTTGTCTGACCCTTTCAACGTTCTCTGGAGTACGCACAGTGCGTTGCGGCCCCTTCGGTTTTGTTTTCATTATTGAACCTCCTGTTCGAAAGATTGTTAACCAACGTAAGATTGTGTCACGAGCGGGAACAGAGTCTTTCGATGAATGTTGAATCTGCGGCGAAACGCCGCTGAACTGCTGGTCACTGACTCGCCACTCCTAACAAAATGATCATACGCGAACATGCGGTGTTCTAACGTCCACTGCTCCAGATGGGCACCTGAAAGATAAAGGTGAGTGTTAGTTAAAGTTAAATGCTATGAACCCAGGAATGGAATGCTACCTACCGCACGCCCCTCCCATTCCTAATGGCCGATTCTAGCTATTCAAAAACCTTGATTCCGTGCCCCACCCTGTATATATATATATATAGGTATATATTATGTGTAATATATATATATATATATATAATATATATGTGTGTGTGTGTATATATATATATGTGTGTGTGTATATATATATGTGTGTGTGTGTGTATATATATGTGTGTGTGTGTATATATTGTGTGTGTGTGTGTGTATATATATGTGTGTGTGTGTGTATATATGTGTGTGTGTGGATATATGTGTGTGTATAATATGTGTGTGTGTATATATGTGTGTGTGTAATATGTGTGTGTGTGTATATTACTGTGTGTGTATATATATTATGTGTGTTATATATATATATATATATATATATATATATATATTATATATATATATATATATATATCTATATATATACACACATTCAACTGCAAAGAACACGCAGTATAAATAACGTGTGTATATATATGTGTATATATATATATATATATATGTGTATATATATATATATATGTATATATATCCCCGCCAGGGGGTTCTAAGCTCGTGCTCTTGAGTGCTCTGTGTGCTCGTTTGTACGTGCTTGTTCCTGGAGGTTTCACGTGCGCCCTCCCGGCCCTAGCACCCAAGGATGATGGGGCTCGACCCTGCAGTCCTTGTCATCCTTGTCTTTTTCCACTTCGACTGTCCCCTCCACCTTTTTTTTTTCCTCTGTCTTTCCTCTCACTTTTTCTTTGTTTTTTTCCGCTGAGATATGCCCTTTTAAATAGAGGCGAATCGGTTCTTCCCGAACTTAAAAAAAAAAAAAATATGTATATATAATGTATATATATACACAGTGGAACCTCGACTTACGAACGCCTCTATTTACGACCAAATCGACATACGAACATACGCCCGGCGCTTCGATTGCCTCTGAGAGACTACTGAAAAACCATTTTAATATCCTCCACTGCATTAACATGATTGATAAAGCCTGGAACGAAGTCAGTTACCGGACCTTGAACTCAGT
The DNA here is from genome assembly GCA_023014485.1 of Bathynomus jamesi. Taxonomy (NCBI): domain Eukaryota; kingdom Metazoa; phylum Arthropoda; class Malacostraca; order Isopoda; family Cirolanidae; genus Bathynomus; species Bathynomus jamesi. The sequence continues at coordinate 100,482 of JAJOZX010012813.1, read as the reverse complement.
CTGGAGGAACTCTGCCAGATTGTGTACAAGAAAGAGATTTTCAGGGCTTTGAGGCTGTGCATCGGTTAAATTAGTTGATGATATTGTGTCCATGGGCAAGAGCATGGGCTTGCAGGTCGACGGTGATGATGTTGGAGGAGCTAGTGCTGGACCACAGTGAAGAGCTCACCACAGAAAGAGCTTGTGGAACTTCAGAGTGAGCATTGGATGGCATTGGTGGAGGAGCATCCGTCAGAGGAAGAGGGAGCTAGGGAGGAAGTTTACGAGTGCTATGATTAAAGACATCTGCGCTAAGTGGAGTGAAGTGCAGTTTTATTGAAAAGCATCACCCTAACAAAGTTGTGGCAAACAGGGCAGTAAACATTCTGAATGACAATGCAATGTCCCACTTCAGAAAGATTCTTCAACGAAGGAAGAACAAATCTCTCTCGATAGATTTTTAGTGCAGCGAACCAGTGAACCAGATGGCAAGAGACAGAAAAGAGACAAACCCCTGAAGGAGAGTGCCCATGTTCTTATGGAAAGGGACTCTCCTTCCAAACAGTAACTTCCTCCTTCCTTTCCTCATCACCATCCACTCATGCCAGCGATTATCCTCCACAAAGGTACAGTAAAATTATACAGCTTATTAAATTTAGTATAATTTTTTTCTTATATTTTCTCTTATAAACTCTTACAAAGCATTAAAAGTACAATTATCTGGGGCGCTGGAACGGATTAATTAATTTACATTAATTTCAATGGAAAAATGGATTCGATTTACGACCAATTCGAGGTGCGAACAGGGTCTCGGAACGAATTAAATTCGTAAGTCGAGGTTCCACTGGTGGAATGGTGGATGGTGATGAGGAAAGGAAGGGGGAGGGAATTACTGTTTGGAAGGAGAGTCCCCTTCCATAAGAACACTGGGCACCTCTCCTTCAGGGGTTTTTGTCCTCTTTTTCTGTCTTTAATTCATTGGTTATTTTAATTTTCTTTTTTCACTGCCACTATCACTCTTCACTTTCTGGGAGCATAATGAAGGGCTTATTAAGCATAAACGAAAAATCACGGAGCAATTGTCGAGAGATAAAGCAATAAACGAAAAATCACGGAGCAAATATGCGAGAGAGAAAGCAATAACGAAAAATCACAGAGCAAATATGCGAGAGATAAAGCAATAACGAAAATCACGGAGCAAATAAGGCGAGAGATAAAGCAATAACGAAAAATCACGGAGCAAATATGCGAGAGATAAAGCAATAACGAAAAATCACGGAGCAAATATGCGAGAGATAAAGCAATAAACAAAAATCACGGAGCAAATATGCGAGAGATCCAATCGCAATCGAAGCGCCGGGCGTATGTTCGTATGTCGATTTGGTTCGTAAATAGAGGCGTTTCGTAAGTCGAGGTTCCACTGTATATATTATATGTATATATATATATATATATATATATATATATATATATATATATATATATGTGTGTGTATATATATATGTATGTATATATATATTAGGGTGGTCCTTAAAATTCAAAGTTGGGAAGTTTCAGCTCCCACCCCCGGAAATCATTCGAATGGTTGAGAAAAACTCTCTAGTTGAATTTTTTATTAAATCGGACAACGTTTACCCCTCCCTCATCGACCTTGAACTTTTACCCCCGGAGTTGTTGCCCGGTTTGCAGTTGTTGCCGTTGTTGCCCAGTTAGCGATCCTGGGTCTGTGGGTTCGCTTCCGAGAGTCCGGAAACTGGCAGCGGTGGCGAGCGACGACTTGCGGAGGAACTGGAGTTGCTCCGCGTCGTGGGTCAGCGTCCGGTTGTACTCTTGGACGAGGGCAACTCCTCGCTCGGCATGGTCGTTGATTACGGCGAGCCCTCCCACACGTGCCGCCGCTGTCTTGAAGTCTTCCCGCTTCGGCCAGGTCTCCAGGTCGACCTCGAGGAAGCCGTCCTCCAGTCGAAGCTTCTCGAAGAAACCTCGTGTGTTGGACGACGCCAGGTCTTCCAACTGAAGCCTGGCGAGTACTCGGTTTGGCAGCGTGGGCCGCTTCGCCGGGGACTCCTCACCGACCCAGTCGTGGAGAGAGGCGATGATCTTCCTCTTCTGATCGACGGCGATCCCCGGATCGAACAGCGCCAGCGCCACCAACTCCTCCGACAGGTACCAGAGGTGGTTTTGGAACTTGGTCAGCGCCGCCTTGGCCACCGCAGGGTTGATGTCAGAGTAGGCCAGCAGGTCCTTGAGGAGGGCGAAGTCATTTCGGGGGGCAGTTGCGGCGATCGGAGCCTCCATCCACGCCTTGGCGTAGACCCGACATACGAAGATGCAGATGCTCCGGAGGCCACTCTCCTCCCTCGCCGTGAGTTTGAACTGTTGTTGGAACATCCAGACCTTCAAGGCGTAGATTTCCTTCGCCATCCAGCGGGCGTGGTGAATAGGCCCAGGAGCTCGGAAACGCACTCCTCGCGGGGGGACGTGACCGACGAAGAGGAGGGTGAGCTCGAGCAGCTCACGGTAATCGTCGTGCAGGTCCTTGCGCTCGACTATCGCCTCAAACCACTCCGTGTCGACAGTGGTGAGCAGAGGAGCGACATCGGGGTGCGCAGCGCCGGACTCGTACTGGCTTCTGTCCAGGAAATCCCAGCGCTCCTGAAAACGCTTGAAGAGGGTCACGTCAGGACCGGACGTGGGGCCCATCACAGCCGTGAACGCCGCACCGAGGAGGAGCTCCAGCACATGATGGTGGCACGCGAAGTAGAGCAAGTCTTTCGCGAGGTGTTGCTCGATGAGGACGCACGCTCCGTTGTTCCGGCCGGTGTTCGAGGCGGTGGTATCGAATGACAAGCCACTCACTTGCTCACTGAGCTCCCACTCCTCCAACGCGTTGAGGACGGCCTTGGCCATCTCAGAGCCCGTTCCACTCGGCAGCTTCGGGACGCCCAGGAGCTGCACCGCGCCGTTACCGGAGACCAAGATGGGAAGCCGATCGACTTGCTCCTTGCTCGTCAAGTCATGCATGAGCTTGCCGTCCCAGTGAACGACAAGATTGCCGGCCCTCAGCTCTTCCTTGAGCGCCACGTTGAGCCTGGAGCGGTGCCTGCGCCGGTGTCGGCGGATGGAGCTGCGGTTGATATTGAGCTCTGCGACGTCGTGCCCAAGCGACCGGGCAACCTCTGTCAGGACGTAGACAGCTCCTCGGTCGGTCACCTTCGTGCGATCCAGCGACGACGCCACAGCCGCCGAAATGATGTTCGTCGTGCCCCGCCTGGAGTGCTTCAGAGCCTGAGGGCTCCCTTCTTCTCCATGGTCGTCGCTCTCCGCTGCGCTTGCGGCACCACTGGAAGAGGACGAAGACCACTCGAGCTCCACTGGGGCCGTAGATGTCGTCGCTTCTTCCTCGGCTCGCTGCCTCCGTCGGTCTTCTTCCCCTTGGCGTTGAGATGCGCGGGCATCGACATCGACAGCGGCTAGCGTCGAGTCGACGGACCCCAGCTTGCCGCGCCGACGGGGTTCGCGCTGAGCGAGGAGGAACGCCTTGTCCTCCTCGTTCTTGAGCAGCTCCATGGCGTTAGCGGCAGCGACGTCGAACAGGTTCATCATCCGCTCGCTGAACTCGTCCTCCCGCTTCGCTTGAGCGCCAGCTCACCCCTTGTTCCTCTTCACATCATTGAACTCCTTGTGGAGCTTCTCAATCTTGGTGACGATGTGGTCCTTCCGGCGGAGGGGGATTCGCGCCTTGGACCACACCTCGGTGACGAGCTCGACGACCTGGTTGGCGGCCTCTCGAAGTGACTTCTTCTGGACGTCGATCCTGTAGACCGTCAGGGCCAAGACCTCTTTTTGCGAAGGAAGTTGCGACCCGGCGATCGATTCCTGCGGGGCAATCAGGTAGCGCAGCTTCGCTGCCATGATCCAGGTTATCTACTTAAAGGTTGAAGGAGTTATTCACTATTCAGTTTAAATTATAATCATTAGAATTTACAGTTTTACACACATTAGTTATCCAACCACTGATGGGTAGCTTGACTTATGGTTAAAGGAGTTATTCAGTTTAAATTATAATCATTAGAATTTACAGTTTTACACACATTAGTTATCCAACCACTGATGGGTAGCTTGACTTATGGTTAAAGGAGTTATTCAGTTTAAATTATAATCATTAGAATTTACAGTTTTACACACATTAGTTATCCAACCACTGAAAATCTGGAAAGAATGAAAAAAACAAACATTACAAATTATGTAACATTTACTTGAAAGTCAAAAAATTAGCTTAATGGTAATGCTCAATGAGGGAGGGGTAACCGTTGTCCGATTAAAAAATAAATCACCTAGAGAGTTTTCTCGACCATTCGAACGATTTCCGCGGGTGGGAGCTGAAAAATGTTCAACTTGAAATTTCACCCCTAAGCAAGGACCACCCTAATATATATATATATATATATATATATATATATATATAATATATATATGTATGTATATATATATATATATGTATGTATATATATATTATATATGTATGTATATATATATTATATATATATTATATGTATGTATGTATATATATATATATATGTATGTATATATATATATATATATATATATATGTATGTATATATATGTATGTGTATTAGGGTGTCCAAGGTTAAAGCATCGACTAAGTTCTCTCCACAAGGTTGGTTTTATGCCTCTTGGTGTGGATAGTATTTGTGCAAAGTTTCACGTTATTCGGTTAATATTTAGGGGTCGCCCCACTTGCCCCTTTTTGAAAATTTGGGAAAATATATAGACAACTGAATAACTACATTTTTTTTTGGTTCTCAAAGAATATGAAAGAAAACAGTAAGACAATAGGACATGATAATGGGTGTATCTTCATTATTTCTTCTGCATCAGAGTCGCCTTGGATGGTATTGGTACGAGTTGTAGGAGGTACTGCTTCTGGTCCTCGTTTCGTGTCAAAGTGTCATTGTAGCGTTTGTGCGAGAGCAATACCTCGCTCGGCAGCATCATTGACAACTTTCATCTTTAAGGCGCGATCTCTAAGTTCCCTGTAGTTTCTTGTCATTTGCCATTCCCGTGGATCTTTTTGAAGTAACTGGCGCGCTTCCTCCTTACCTCCAACTTTCAAGGCATCAAAGAGGGTCAATGTCCTTTTCGTGACGAAGGATGCCACATCATTTTCAACACCAGCTTCCGCCATGTCGATTCGTCGGGGGCAGCCATTCTTTTGGGGATGTTGGAGGTGTTGAACCATTCTCCTTTTGGTATCAGGATCGATCCTATTATTGAAGAAGGCCAGTCCAATCAGATGCTCCGACAAGTACCACAGGTGGCGTCTTAGAGCTGTCTTCGCCGCTTGTGCAGCTCCTCCGTGTGGATATTTTTCCAGAAGATGCAGCATTTTGAGATCATTGAGAGGAGCTTGTGTCCCCATTGGCGCTTCATGCCAGTACTTGACGTAAATCAGACTGACAAATAAAGCCAGCTGAGTCACGTTTCGTTCTTCGCGTGCTGTGAGCTTGAATTGATAGTGAAAGAGGTAGATTTTGAGCGCATAAATCGCCTTCGCCATCCATCTCGCGTGGTGCATGGGACCCGGAGCTCGGATAAAGAGTTGACCACCAGTCTTTCCCCCCAGGAAGAGCAAAGATAGTTCAAGGAACTCCTTGTAGTCGTCACGAGGTTGGCTTGCCTGAAGAGCGTTAGGTAAGTAAGTGAGCATCTCTTTTCTCATCTCTTGGAGTTGAGGGTTCTCGAACAAGCTGTCCGATGCTGAGACAAATGCTTCGTGGGAGAGAGATGGCCATTCCTTTTGAAATCGCTTAAAAAGGCCTGTTTCAGGACTTCCTGTTGAGCCAAATATTGAGGCAAAGACATCAGCAAGTACGACTTCAAGTATATGATGTCGACACCCGATCCAAACTAGCTCGTGACCCAATGCTTCTTCAATCCTGACACAGGCTCCGCTATGTAAACCCGTGTTTGACGCAGTGGTATCGAAGACGAGACCTCTCACATGCTGTTCCACGTTCCATAATTTCATAGTTTGAAGGCATGCCTGGGCCTGTGCTTCTCCAGTTCCTTGTTTCATCTTTGGGACACCAAGCAGCTTCTCCTGTCCATTGAATGTTATAAGGATTGCTATCCGATGCACATTCGTCTTCTTCCCTTCAATGCCGGGGAGAAGCTTTCCGTCCCAATGGAGAAGGACAGGGTCTTCTAGAGAGAATGATTCTAGGTCTTCTCGAGCTGCCTGTTCTCGCCCACTTTCTCTGTAGCGATGAATAAAGCTCCGAGAGCACGTCATCCCAGACATATCATGCCCCGCGGCCTGTAATACAGCTCCAGTTACGAAAACAGCATTCCGGTCAGAAAGATTGGTGCGATCCATTGCTCCAATGACTTCTGGAGATTGGAAAATGTTCGTAACCTTGTTCTTGGGACGCTTTGGTGCCGGAGCTTCAGACAAAGAAGGAATCGGAACCGATGGTCTATAGTCGTCGTCATCTTGCGAAAAAAGGGAAGAAGAAGAAGAGGAAAGATCAATTGATGACACTCTTGCTTCTTCCAAATCTTTCTGTGTTGCTTCATGCCTTGCCTTCCTCTTGGCTTCCTTCTCCATTCTGGATCGCTTTCTGTCCTCTTGTGTAGTCGTTTCCTTATCAATGCCAGCCATGCTGCAAGAATTGACGTCCTTGCGCTGCATGGACAGGAAATTTCGGTCCTCAACATTGACGATTGTGCTCATGGCATCACTGGTTGCGATGTCAAACAGTTCCTGGATGTCCGCTTTGAAGATGTCTTCATTCATTCTATCGCTGGCACGTTGCCTGGTCCTGTGCTTCTTGAGTGTTTTGTAGCGGTCTAAAAGCTTTGAAAGCTTACGGACACAGGACTCGATCCGTTGAGTTGGGATCCGCGCTCGGGTCCAGACTTCAATCACCCTCTGGCATGCCTGGTTCAGACTGTCGGAGGTGGTTTGCTTTTGATTGATGTGGTGGTATTGCCCCAAGAGGAGCGCGTCAAGGCATGTAGGGAGCCTTGACGTGGATAAAGTTCCAGTTGCCATCCCTAGAAGCCAAACTTTGGAATTGATCGAGTTTGAGCCATCGGACCTACGGAAGAAAAAGTACATTATATAATATATATATTCAGAGTGGGGCGACCTCTAAATATTCACCAATCACGCTGCAATTTTGCACAGACCATGTGGACACTAAATGGACAAAAACCACACTTGTGGAGACTATCTAAGACAATTTTGAAATTTCCCCCTATGGATTTGGACCACCCTAATGTGTATATATATATATGTATATATATATATATATATATATATATATATATATATATATATATATGTGTGTATATATATATATATATGTATATATATGTATATGTATATATATATGTATATATATATATATATATATAATGTATATATATATATATATATGTATATATATGTATATATATATATATATGTATATATATATATATATATTATATATATATATTATAATAATATATATATATATATATAATTTATATATATGTATATATATATGTATATATATATATATATATGTATATGTATATATATATATATATATGTATATATATATATATATATATATATATATATAAATTATATATGTGTAATATATATTTATTTTTTTTTTAAGTTTGGGAAGAACCGATTCGCCTCTATTTAAAAGGGCATATCTCGGCGGAAAAACAAAGAAAAAGTGAGAGGAAAGACAGAGGAAAAAGAAAGGGTGGAGGGGACAGTTGAAGTGGAAAAAGACCAAGGACTGCAGGGTCGAGCCCCATCATCCTTGGGTGCTAGGGCCGGGAGGGCGCACGTGAAACCTCCAGGAACAAGCACGTACAAACGAGCACAAAGAGCACTCAAGAGCACGAGCTTAGAACCCCCTTGCGGGTGTAATATACGTATATGTGTAATATATATGTGTATATATATATATATATAT